>WAAB01020331.1:0-12987 GCA_013389865.1 Piaya cayana
TATTCCAATACCTAATGACCCTCCTTCAAGTTCTTCTCTTGCTCGTAGCTGCGGCTGCTGTGAGTGAGAACAGCAATTGCTCACAAAGTTGGAGTTTAAGGGGAGCAAGGACCCCCAATCCTTGGTGAGGGCTCATGTCCAGGATTGTGGATCACAAAACCTTGGGTACTGAACCTCTCCTAATCAAGGGCAGTGAGGGAGTCCCAAATCTCCTCCTTCCTTTCTGACCTTCCCACATTCGCACACAGGCAAGAAGCTGCCTAGTGTCTCTCCTCTGTGCACAAAGCAATGTATTTTCTGCAAAAGGGAAGAGGCAGCTGTCCTCCCTTCTACCAAGCAGAGAAAAATTACTCTATTTCTGCTGCAGTAGAGACCAGGACCCCTGAATTATCCTATGGCAGAGGAACGATTACCTAAACCAACACAGGCAGCAGGAGGCTTGCCACATTCCAAACATGACTCCGAAAGCTAATGGAATTACTATAAAGGCAAAATTATTCCATTATTTTAAAACTACAGCTGCATGACCCTATACAGAAAGAACTCGTATATAAAGAGCCTCGAGCAAATCCATAATGCAAGAATTTGCCTAGTAAAAGAGCAAAGAGAACCAAAATAAAAGCATGGAAGCATGCACACTGTGGCTGTTCTCTGAGGGCGGTAAAGAGCTCCTCCAGCCCCACTTCAGATCTTCCTCTCCTGCCCATCAGCCAGGGAGAGGGGCGCAGCCATCCAGGGCTTGTCTGTACAAAGAAGCCATCCCAAACCAGCAAGGATATGAATCTAAAGCACAAAGTTATCCCAGCTGATTTTGCCAAGGATCAGGCTAATGTCCGAGCGCCAGCTCCTTCAGCCAGCTCGGTACGCAGATGCTTTCGGTGTTACCTGGGATCAGTCATCGTAAGCAGCGCATGAGCTCTTTGTCTCAGTATGCTCAGATAATGTACATTACCCAAGACTGATTGAAGACAATTCCCTGTCCTGAATGTGTTGATGACCTAATATGTCACATGAGCTCTCCTTCTGAGCAGCCTCATGGCCTCTCCCTTATCCAAGCTGACACATCCATAATGGCATCGTTCCTGCTAGAAAAGTCACCTGCGGGAGGAGATTTACACTGGGATGTTTTACAGCTGGCACAACGTGAAGCTCTTGCTCAGTCACGCCAAGTGTGACGAGCTATCACCTCTCCTCCCCTCCTCCTGCTCATGCTACTGAGATCCACAAAACTGAGGGGAGAAACAGCAAATTATTGTGAACTCTCTTTGCAACCAGAAGCCACAATTATCCACTACCTCCTACAATATAGTCTGGATTTGCAACTGACGAGGAACCCAGGGCAGCCAGTGCTTTGGCCTCGCCTCACTTTCTCCTCCATATCCATTTTATCCAGCTGCTCACTTTTGTCCCTGACACAGCCTCACAAATGTAGTGCCACAAGAGAAATTGTTATTTATTCATTCCCACCACGCACTTTATCTTCGTTTCTATCTTGTCGAGTTACTTATTTTTAGTGCACTCCTACCTCTCTTACAGGACAGGTAGATAATTGTTATCTCTCTATATATCATTGCAGCAAACGCTCATCAATCAATACAACATCAGGCAGAAATTTCCTGATGAATCATAGAATGGAATGGGTTGGGTTGGAAGGGATCTTAAAGATCATCTAATTCCAACCCCCTGCCATGGGCAGGGACACCTCCCACTGGATCAGGTTGCTCCAAGCCCCATCCAGCCTGGCCTTGAACACCTCCAGGGATGGAGCAGCCCCCACTGCTCTGGGTAACCTGTTCCAGGGCCTCCCAATCCTCAGCGTGGAGAAATTCCTCCTTATGTCTAGTCTAAATCTTCCCCCTCCTAATTTAAAGCCATTCCCCCTCATCCTATCACTCCATGCTTTGAAAAAGTCCCTCCCCAGCTTTCTGTGGGCCCCTTCAGGTACTGGAAGGTTGCTATAAGGTCTCAGGGTGAAGTCTGATTATGACTTAAAATCGCTCTTAAAAAGGGATCAATATTCTAGCATGGCGTCAGCCCATTAGTTAAACTGTGCTGCATTTTGCATGAGCAGAAGACAGTTTCATGGAGTCTTATGCAAAAGTACTATAGGCAGAGTTCAGATATTTGGGTTGTACAGAGAGACTCAAGTCACTCCTGTAGACATGATAAATCATTTGCGAATAAAGCAGAAAAGCTGTGAGTTTTAGGGAAAATAGTTAGGAATCAGTAACAGAAGCCAACAGGCTCAGGGATTTGAGGAACAGGACAAGAGGAAACAGCCTCAAGTTCCACCAGGGCAGGTTTAGATTGGATATTAGGAAAGATTTCTTTATGGAAAGAGTGGTTAAGCCCTGGCAGAGGCTGCCCAGGGCCAGGGTGGAGTCTCCATCCCTGGAGTGGTTCAAGAAGTCTGCAGATGTGACACTTGTGGACATGGTTTAGTAGGCACGGTGGGGTTGGGCTGATGGTTGGACTGAGTTATCTTTAAGGTCTTTTCCTACTTTAAGGATTCTATGAATTTTTTGAGGATTTGATTATTTTACAATAATAAGGGGAGGTAGGAGGGGTGGCACAAGGAGGAAAAGAGAGAGTAGCGGGGAGAAGTGGTGTCTGTGGAAGGAAGAAAGTGCCAGTGCAGGACCCTGAGGCATCTCCCCAGGGGGCAGAGATGATACCGTTAGTCACCTTGTCTCCAGCTAGACACTTTGCGAGGATGCAGAGCTGCTGCTTTGTGATGGTGAAGGTATGAGCACAGACTTGGAGGACAGAGGGCAAAGGGAGTTGCGAAGCGGAGATGAGCCCGGGAGTTCACCCGTGTAACGTAACCAAGTCCAAGTTCAAGGCAGACTCAGTCAGTTCCTCAGAACTTGTCAGTTCCCAACAAGAGCAGTAGGAAACCAGAGTTTTATGCCATTTGCTCTAATGACACAACCGTGCAATGATTCATTCAGTGTGCATTACCTAATCCAGATTGCAGAAAAGCCTTGATTCATTGAGCCAGGCAAAGAAATGAAAGAGCAGAGCCCTGGGAAGAGACATACAGTTATCTGTGCTCTGCAGAGCACTGACAGGTGTGGAACCATTAGATGTGCACATGGAAAACAGAAGCAATGGGAAGAAGGTGAAGAGAGACCTCCAGGAAAGACATTAATTGGAAACCCCAGCAAAATACAAGTTATTGTTAGTGCACAGAAACAAACAGTCTGGAGAAGTAGGTATAAATCGATAGTGTGTTATTGACTTCAATGGTCGTGTAGCTGCTTAGACAGCTGGTGGCTGACCAAGAGAAGTATGGAAATCCTGCATCTCCCAGAGGTCTTCTTTAGCTGACAAAACAGGAAAAACAGAGGAGAAATTAAAGTGCTCTGCCCACTTCCCAAATTCAGCTCGAAGCCTGAATCCCAGCAACAGCAAATCTTCACTGGGAGAAATCACAGAATCATAGAATAATTTGGGTTGGAAGGGACCTTAAAGCCCATCCAGCCTCACCCCCTGACACGGGCAGGGACACCTCCCACAGGATCACTGCTCTGGGCAACCTGTTCTGCTGAGGTCCAACCATAGGCAGGAACTGCTCTCCTATGTTCCCTGAGATCACCCTTTCCTTTTCTTGCTCCAGTCTTGAAGAAATATAAAATGGAGAGAGGCAGATTTAGGCTAGACAGTAGGAATAATTTCTTCACCATGAGAGTGGGGAGGTACTGGAACAGGCTGCCCAGCACGGTGGTAGCTGCCCCATCCCTGGAGGGGTTCAAGGCCAGGTTGCATGGGGCTTGGAGCCCCTGATCCAGTGGGAGGTGTCCCTGTCCGTGTCAGGGGGTGGAATTGGATGGGCTTTAAGGTCCCTTCTGGCCCAACCCATTTTATGATTCTATTCTATACAGAGAAAAGCGCAGGAAAGCAAAGGACCGACCAGCCGCTGTCAGATGCTCCTGAGGCACTGTAATTATGAAAATATTATTTCATGTTTTGCAACAGTATTTTCTGTGAGAGAGACACTTGCTCAGAGCTTTAAAATCTCATCACAGTACAAGATTTTGTGATCGTGATGCACTCCAGGAGACAGATGAATAAATAAGCCCCCCCATAACTTTACATTTTAAACATCTCTCTCACTCCTCTCTTACAGAGCTATGGAACATTAGAGAGGGAGCATCACTGCGCACAGAAAAGCACCTCCACAATGCAGCCGTTTATGCTCTGCTTCTTCCTCATCATTTCTGGTTTGTGACATTTCAAGATGTCCATTAGGCACAGAAAACACTGTTCTCTATTACCCGACAAATGAAAACACCCATGACTTAAATTACAACCAGATCACAGTGAAGAGTCAGAAAGAGCTTATTTAGGCCATTTGACAGCCCATTTGTCCTTTTCCAAACCTTCATGGAGCACAAGGAAGCTGATAGCAGCTTAATGACACCTAACAAGCACACCTCACTGCTGCATGCGATGAATTTGACACTCCTAGGAAGAATCATAAAATCATATAAGCGCTTGGTTGGAAAAGACCTTTGAGATCACCGAGTACAACCATATCCGCCCATTATTAAATCAGATGCCCCAGCACCTCATCCACCCATCTTTTAAAACCCTCCAGGGACAGGGACTCCACCACCTTCCTAGGCAGCTTCTGCCAGGGCCTGAGAACCCTTTCCATGAAGAAATCTTTCCTGACGTCCAATCTGAAAGATCAGACGTCCAATCTAAAGATCAGCCCCATGTCAATGTGCCTGGGCAAGAGCAAGGTCGGGCTCAGACCCACTATTCCAGCTGAGCACAGGCAGCTCTGTCTTAAGTCTCCCCACACCCCACAAGGCTGCATCCCAGCGGAGAAGTGCCACATACATATTTCCCTTGATGACATTTCCTCCAATAGCAGATCTAGAACTGATATTCCCCAACAAACCATCCAGCAACAGTTTGGTGCACACACACTAATCACAGACGTCATTTTCTACTGCCCTAACGATTAAATGCCCCATCCCTGAAGGTGTTTGCCCCATCCCTGGAGGTGTTCAAGGCCAGGCTAGATGGGGCCTTGGGCAGCCTGATCTAGTGGGATGCGTCCATGCCCATGGCAGGGGGTGGAACTGGATGGGCTTTAAGGTCCCTTCCAACTGAAACTATTCTATGATTCTATATTGCCAATTCAAATGTGGATGGAGGAGATGACAAGAGGCTCAAGCGAAAAGGACAACTGCAGTCAGCAAACACCTTCTAGAAAGGATTATCCAGATCATCATACATCACGTTCTCGCTGTTTCTCGACAGAAACCCAACTGCAAGGTCAACCTAGGAAGCCAAGAGCACACACAAGCAGCCCAGGTATGACCTCCCCTTACAGGTGAGGAGGGAGAAGGTGCACCCTAAGGCTGGCTGCTCATCTTAATTGTTGCTACACCCACCGATGGAGCCCAGGGCGAGCCTCTTCTCATCAGCCATGTCAGCCCTACTTGTGGCAAGAGGCAAAATGGCAAGATAATGAGAGTGATGCAATTAGAACTAATGAGGAGAGCGGGGAAAGCCATTCCCAGCCAATTAATGGTAAGAAGCAAGGACTGAGTGATAATAAGTCATAGACTCACTAGGTTGGAAAAGACCTTTGAGATCAAGTTCTACCGTAAGCCAAGGCCTTGTCTAGCTGTTCTCAGCACATCCTGCTTCCATTAACAAGAAGGCAAGGAAAACAATTGTTTTTCGTAGAATCATAGGATAACCAGGTTGGAAGAGACCCACTGGATCATCAAGTCCAACCATTCCTATCAATCACTANAACCTGAGAGGGGAATGGGGCTCACACACCCCTGGATAGCCTGAAAAAATACCCTGAAGTGACTCTTCCCACAGAGGGAAGCTACAAAAAAGATGGTCAGCCCGACGGCAAAACACTCACATCAATCATATCCCTGGAAATTGTGTAAATGAATATTTGGTGAGAGATTCCTGAAACAGAGACATTTCTTCAGACCTTTTTGTGGGAGTTACATCCAGCCGGTCAGAGCCCAGCACAGTCTCATGAGCCTTCAGGTGTCTGATCACCACAGATCTTGCTAAAGCAAGAAGTGCTGCCTCCAGACTGCTTGACATGGTGTCTTTGTGGTGTCCGTCATCTCAACTGAAGCAATAAATGTTTTTGTCAAAATATCCAAGTATCTTGACGGATAATTCATATCTGGAAAGAGAGACTAAATTCACCAACTGGATTGTCTACAGGGGACAGGTTCCCCTGAGCACAGGTAGAAAAAGCTGCTGGAAACAGAGAACAAAGCGTCAGCATCTCACTTCGAGATGTGAAACCAGAGCTGACAAGACTGTGATTTATGGAGAATCAAGGCCTACTTGGGAAGAGAATGATTTACAGGAGCTGTGCCAGCAGAGGGGAAAACACGGGGCTCAGCTCTGCTCATCACCCACTTGTAAGGGCTAATATTTTATAAGCGTAAGAGAGAGGCAATGACCTTCTCTTTCAGAGTCTAAAATTGTTTCTGGGCTGAGCCTTGTAAAAACAAAAAGGTGTATATTTGTCTGAGCACAATATGCCTGAGATCTTATCTACAACCTAGTAATTCACTGGGAGAAGACTTGGGTGAGAAGATTTAAGAGCACCGCTTGCCTTGCACGAGCCAAACTTACAAATACTCATTTAGGAGCTCAGGGTTCACCTTGACACAGAATGTACAATCGCAGCACCAAGAGATTAAACACCAGGCTGTTCCAGGGCTACCTGGCGTGCTCCCCCCTTAGAGGAGGGGTTTGAATAGCGATACACCAAATCATCCCACTTGCGTGATGTATTCCTGAAAACTAGAGCCAGCTCTCAAATTCACCAACACCTCCTCCAAGGAGGTGCCATCAAATGCAGCTCTGGAGAAGTCCAGCTAGAGGGACCAGACTCTTCCGGGGTCGTCTTGGGGGCCAAGACTCCCATGAAGACGTTAGAATTTCAATCCCATCACAGTTTTTGTGCCAACCTGTTGATTAACCAGGTATTTCCTTTGCCAATGTGATTTTTTTCCATCAGGGTGCACAGCGTCTTGACTTCACTGAAGCAAAGTAAACCACGTGGAGCCGTGATTTTAGTCCGTGGGCACCAAGGGTGTGGAACTCATGAATCCACCTGAGGCTTCTTCCAGCTGTTAAGCTCCAGAGATCCATATTGGCTGAGGTGGTTTGGGATATGAGCAATGTTTAGATGCCATGGACTTCACTGGAGGAAACTTATGATCCTGAGCACCTACATAGTTGGATTCCAACTGCAAAGGACCATGGGGGCTGGAGTAGCACAAAAACGCTATTCTGGCTTACTAAAACCTGCTACTGCAGCAGACGTAGGTGTTTCTGGGCCAATTGATGCCCTTGTAGGAAGGGAAAAGGTGTTTAAGCAGCCTTTGGCTCCTCAAGGATGGGACTTAAAAATCCTATCGCTAGCTCTTTAGGCTTGGCCCTTGTCGGAAAACTCAGACAATGACTTTAAAACTTCAGGTTATCTCCATTATTTGCTTCCTGTGGTGGCAGTTTCAGTCTCAACCTCCTGTCCTTTCTGTCCCGTTCTCTGCAGCTTTGATTCTTGGGCAAATAAAGCTACGTATGAAACATCACAGCAGAAAAGCTGCAAATCTTGATCTTTCTCTGCAGAGGGGATTTCTGTTTGACTGAGCTGGGATGCATCAAGCAGTATGTCAGCGCAGGTGGCAAGATATCGATGCTGGAAGACTTTGTGGTGGAAAAGAGACACAGAAGTTCACACACCACCACACACCGTGGTAGGTAAGGGCAGGAGAGAAAGCCTGAAATTCACAAACCATGGAAAGGATATAGAAACTAAGGGATAACGTGATGTTCTTGGTAAGGCGGTGAGGATGGGCAACATCTGAAAATGGATTTGGCCACAGCACATCGTGCCACCAAGTTGCTGTGTGGTCCTGTTGCCTGGTGGCAAGGTCCCCTGGTGGCCATGGGGCATTTAGAGGACATGCTCCAGCAAGGTGGCAGAGAGTTGTCTTTGTCCTGTCCAGACCCCAATACTCCTTCTTTTGACCTCACTGTAAGAGAAGAATGGAAGATCTGGCACTTAGATATTTACAAACCGGCTGCAAAATAGTCTCACTGTTTCTGGTTCCTTAATCACTCAAGTCATGACAAGAGTTAATGGTCCCTGAAGCTTTCCTAGCAAATGTTCCTTGACATGCCATTTTCTGCACATCTCAATGATAGATAGGGAGTGAGAAGTCACTTTATGACAACCCTGCTCGATTATTTAATCAGACAGATTTGAATAACTTGGGGAAGTCCCCTAGAGAAATGAAAGAATAAATGCAGTTACCCTTTTATCCTGTGAATAACTGGTGAGGAAAATCATAGAATCATAGAAAAACCATGTTGGAAGAGACCCATCGGATCATCGAGTCCAACCGTTCCTTATCAAACACTAAACCATGTCCCTCAGCACCTTGTCCACCCATCCCTTGGGGGATGATTGGCCCTGATCCCGCAGGGAACAGTGACTATCAAGGAGCCATTCCCAGCACTGATCCCACAACACCGAGAGGACTTCCAAACCCTTACAGGATGCTAACATTGGTCTAGATTTAAGCTTCTATTCTTGACTTAGAATTGTACCCTTATAGGCAATAAACAAAATGTTTAAATACTAAAATGCATTGTCTCCTCTCCCACTGCCCGCCAAGTTTGTGTTTGTGACAGTGAGTTTCTGTATTTCTGTCTCAGTATTCATGGCTTTTTGAAATGCAAGTGAAAAAGATTAAATGAAAATTGGGGGGGGGGGTCCTGTAATATAAACACAGTCAAGAAAAGTCACTATTGTATCAAGAGCAGGAAGAAGGTTGTGAATAAGGCAATATTTTTGTCCATAAGGGAGGTGGGCTTAGCAAGTCTGACAGACACTTCCTTGCTTTTGGTGTCTCTCACTTCAGATTTTAACCTAGTTTTGGATGAGGGGCACCGCTGAGGCTCTGAACACAA
Organism: Piaya cayana; assembly: GCA_013389865.1. NCBI lineage: Eukaryota > Metazoa > Chordata > Aves > Cuculiformes > Coccyzidae > Piaya > Piaya cayana. Next base: position 8,986 of record WAAB01020331.1, read on the forward strand.
CAGAACTTGCCAGGTGGAAGATCTTCTGTCCACTGATTTATGCAGAACTGCAGAACTGCGTTAGCACTATAATATTCAATTATCTTCTTATGTAAAACCACCAAGTCAAAGCTTTATTACGGGGACCCGGGGATTTAACTTCACGCCGCTGACTTGCAAGAGCAGGACCGCTTGCTTTCTCTCTGCCGTACCAAAACCCACATTTGGATACGGTCAGGGAAGTACTCAGGCACCTCTGTAAGTCATTATGCAGCTACATAACAACCAATCTGCTCTTCTGTGCTGGAAGCAGGGGTCAGGCTTCGGGCAGAGCAATTCTATTGCTACGAATGCGTGTTTTGTTGTCCTTTATTTCTCTCCTCATTCACTCTGGAGTGGGATACAATTTACAGCCGTAACACGCGTACAGCAGTCACCACTTTCTGCATTGCAAACTCACATCCATACATATAGCAGAGAAAAGAGACTGTAATATATGCTGGTCTGGGTCCAATATATCGGTAACATCCCTCTATATCTCTTGAAAGACGCACCAAGCCGGGCATGCCAAAAGCAGAGAACATAAATCTGAGTGCAAGAGAAAGTCACTTGCATTAAGCCAAGGACACCTTCAGCCTGTTCCTGACGCCAGGCCAAAAGCCGGTCGCTGCCCAGCCTTTCCCTGCCTATTCAGAAAACAAGAACGGGAGCCGGGTGTGTTAAATGGTTAATCCAGACTGTTTGCTGAAGATATGTCTCCACAAATGTTGTACCATCTGGTGCTCTGTGAAAGCTGGAGGAGTGGGTGCCGTATTTTCATAACAATCCACCCTTCCACTCTCATTGATTAATAACGGGAAGCTATTTTGCCTTTGTTCTGTTGTATTTTAAAATATTTGTATGAAGGCTTTTCAATGTGAAATCCAGTAATTATCTTAAGAGCTGAGTCAATAGGTTCTTTGGGCAGAGAAATTACACGTTAAGCTGAACAGTAAAAAGCTCAATGAATAGCGTCTCTGCACTAGGTCCAAGATCACTAACATCCTTTTTTTGCCCTGGTGCAATGATACCCAGGAGCCTTTTTCCAGATGCCATTTGTAAGCAAGAAGGCTAGAAGCCAAAATGAGGAGCATCATTGGCTCCTCTTCGCCTGAGGTGATGGGAAGTCAGTTTATTCCCTGCCTGTGTCCACACTGAGGCCAGGGCCACATCACACCAAGGTGGGTAAATTGCCCTCAGCCAACACCTTGAACCTGCTCCAGGAGGGAGAAAAGAGACCTGCTTTGCACCCCTCTGCCTCCTGCCCTCTATCCCGCTCCATTTTCTTCCCTCAACAGCTGGAGGAGCTTGTGTAAAACCTGGGGTCGTGGGGCGTGAAGGCACCTGAAAACATCTACCTCCAAGCCACCTCTGGGCTGTTGGCTGTAGAGTTGCCCTCCTGTAAAAGCAATGATTAGGGAATGCCAGAGAAGGAAAAGCTGCAGAGGGAAAAATATACATACACATCCTTGAATGAGGAGACATCAGTTCTTTGCCTACTTCCAGTGCTGCCCAGCCAACAAGGGAATGACAACTCCTGAACTTAGAATCATAGAATCATAGAATCACCAGGTTGGAAGAGACCCATCGGATCATCGAGTCCAACCATTCCTATCAAACACTAAACCATGTCCATGTTATGTGCATGTTGCCTGTGCCACAACATGAGATTTTGGCCTAGTCTTTGAAATACAGCAATAAATATGCCCCCCACCCATAGCTGTGTTTCACTCACATGCTGACATATCCCGTCACCTTCATACGCAGGGAAGCTGAAAGCCTGTGAGACCAGTAAGCACTAGAAGGCAGCCCAGGAAGCCATCAGTATGAAGTGTTAAGTGTTACACCAAAGAGTAGGGACTGGTCCAGGGAATCCTGCGGCAGTGACAGTGTGTGGCAGGCAGTCAAGGTTGCACTCCCTGGCTCTCCAGCTGGCCCCACTGAGCTGTGACTGCCAAAGGAATGAGAAGAAAGGCCAGGGGCAGTGGAAGCTCTGCCTTACCTACCATGGGTCCTTAAGGGGGTGAAACTGAATTGAGGAGTCAACCTGGTAACAAGTTAAAAATAATCTAGAGTTTATAAAACAAAACCACCCACCCACCCAATAACAACACTGCCAAGTTGTGCAAGAGCCCCAAACTACTCACAAAAGATCATCAAGCAGCACCCGTGCTAGACCACTAGAAATCAGTATCAACTGAGTGAAGGCTGTGTGGTGGGGACAGGGTATTCCAGTGGTAAGTCTGCCCAGCATCCTTGATGCTTCCGATACAACAAAGATGAATCATAGAATCATAGAATCACCAGGTTGGAAGAGACCCATCGGATCATCGAGTCCAACCATAATATGTGATGAGAACATGTGATGGATGAGGTGGACGGGAGGGAAAAGGGATAGCTTCATATATTAACTAATTTTGCAGTTCTCATTACAGCAGCAGCAGCAGTGCTGTGGAAGTAAGCCATCTGGGCTAGTGCATCGACCTCCAGCAGCTCCGAATACTGTCAGTGCATTAGACCTTCCCCCCAGCCACAAGCGACCTCACCCTTCAGAGCTGCCTCAGCTCGGACTGTTCAGCAGTTGGTACCAATGGAGCCCTGGTGCCTTTCCTTTGCCTTGTCAGGAGGCCAAAGCATGCGTTAGTGCAGACGGGAGGGATCTGTACAGCCGAGCAGCCTGCAGCCGCTCCAGTACTCCAGCTATCAAACATCAAACCATCCTTCCCAGAGCGAGAACCTGCCATCAATTCTCCCACCAAAAAGGGAGGAGCAAGGAACTTCCTTCCCTTGCCATACCAAGCAGATCAGACTGACTAAGTAGGGACAAATACTTGATGTTCTGCCCCTTACAGCTTTAACCTACCCTCTCCATCCCCATTCTTTGAGATGAACCTGTAAACGTGAGGAGAACTCAGTGATCTGAGGTACTTCACATACTCAAGTATCAGTCTTTCCTTTTGAAAGCATCAGTACAGAAAAAAGTCCCCCCCCTCCCCGGGTCTATTTCTTACCCCGATTGATAGTAGCTGCCTTTGCACCACATCGCTGATTTCTTGGACACATGACAATAAGTTAGTTATAATGCAAAAAAAAAAACTAGAGGGGAAAAAAGGTTATTCCTGATATTAACTCAACTGAGAGTCAACCTACATAATGCTGTGTGCTTGCAGGTGTGTTCACAGCAGCCGCCCTTTAGCTATCGATAAATGTAATGTGAGTGACTTCAACCCAACCATGGAGTCTTCGATATCAAAGGCAAAATCTCCCTTTAATTTAACATCTAGAACATCCAGTTCATCGCGGCAAAGCCGTTTTAGTTCCAGCCGATGAATAGCTCATGAACAGGGAGCACAGCTAAAAATGTGCAACTGGAAGATGATTTAACTAGTGCAGTTTAGAGTGGATACAATTAATAGGCAATTTCTCATAAACTTCCCTAGAAGATGTAATTTTGTTTCCAACAGGAAGCCTTATTGCACTGAGTGATTCCAGCTCTGTGCTGGAAAACCAAATTATATGCTTTCACGCTATCAATTTTTTTTCAACAGCTGTAAAAGGTAGAAGTTTAGTTTCAACGAAAGCTGAGTTTCCCTCATAATCACTCCATGGACCAGCAGAGCCTGGGAGAAGGCACATCAAATACTGGGAAACCTGTGGTAAAATTAAGAGCCACCACCTATTACTGTAAATTCAAATAACATGGAATGGTTTGGGTTGGAAGAGATCTTAAAGCCCATCCAGTTCCAACCCCCTAACATGGGCAGGACCATTTTCCAACCGATTGGTTTGCTCATAGCCTTGTGCAACCTGGCCTCGAACACCTCCAGGGATGGGTAAGTCTTCATTCCTCCACACACAGCATCCACTGAATTTAAAGCAGAGGGTGGAGATCATGACAGGGTGGCACATCCAGCAACAAATTTGATCAATCCCTTGTTTTCCCATAAAATATACATCCACCTGCCCCTTCACAGAATCACAGAA
>WAAB01020333.1:0-42776 GCA_013389865.1 Piaya cayana
CACATTCTCTGATAGTCCTCAGTGTATTTACCTCCTTCTTTAACTCCTCCACCATGTGAAGAAGTTCCTCAACTCAAGCACAGCTTTCACAAGTGGAGCCAGTAACAGAGGCATGAACTAGTTCAAGAGGGGGGCACTACCTGCAGCTCATGGTCTGGGTAGCTGCATGCACCCACTGTGGTTCCGCCCGGGTAGCAGCACCCCTCCTGCCTGCTGCAGCACTCAGAGCAGCTTTAACCTTCTGCCGGGTAGCCACCACGGTCTTTGCTGTCTTCTCTCTGGTCTTTGGGTCCTCCCTACACCCTGCCTTCTCGCCCTGCCCGCTCAAACTGCCCCGCACCTCTTTGCCACGCTCCTCTTCGCCGCGCTTGTCTTCGCTTCCCTTCTGCCTGTATCCTGCCCATTAAAATAAGCAGAAAAGAATGAATAAAATGATTGTATTTTGTTTCCTTTGTATATAATAATGGGGGCAATACATACATATAAGATCATCTTACAACAGAGGATCTTGCCTTCAGCTAAAGTATGTACTCTGGTTTTTAGACTAGGCACAAACCAAGGGGTCACAGGGACTGAATTTGTAGCCAGTACAACTGTGACTGAAACCTAAAAGATTAGAAAGACAAAAAGAAACCTCTTGTCTTCAGTCACACAAGCAGGAGATCAGTAGCACACAGACACATGTGATTATTCCTCTAGTTGTACAAGCTGTAGCTGCCTGTGTATACAGAGTTCCTTTTTAATAACTGAGATAAATGCACTTAGCTTTTACAAAAGAGAGCCATAAGTAGCCTAGCACTGCAAGCAGCCTTACATCATCTTTTCCTGCTCAGTGTTCATAAGATACGGATAGCATGTTTCTCTTCTCTGTTACAACAGCTCCTCTTCGTGTCAGATATGCAAATAACAGCCTCAGCTGCACAATTTATTTGCCATCTACTTTGGGTCCTTGCAAGAGCCATACAGTCACTAAATTCAGTGTACAGTGGAGTGTATTTACTACATGCTACAGTGAAAACGCAGTACTGAAAATCTCAGATGGAAATGTGTTTAACCTATTCCAATTCTACAGTTTTAGGAGGAGTTCTGAGAAGACCAAAGGCAGGTTACTTAACAAGAAGAAACACACTGCCATCCACTCGCAGCATTGCAGTCTCACACCAGGTGCAGGGAAACAATTCTGTGTTTTACTATTTGTGATTTTACAATATTTATTCCAGGAACACCTTTAGTACTAGGACAAATGGCAGAATACCTGGCTAGATCCACAAAGTTCTTGATCAAATTAACAAAAACTGTAAACATAAACAAAAACTGTAACATAAAACAGGCTTTAGTGGTGGGTCTGTATTTACTTCATAGGCTGTTGAATTCAGCCTAACATTTCCCATTCTTTTGAATGTTACAGAGCACTCTCCAACGAAGCTGAAGGATATCTAGAGCCTTCCAACAAAGAATTCTGACTATATTCCCACTTGCAAGACACCACACTGCCAAAAATGTATTGAAAAGCTAATGGTTTACAGGAAAGGAATGGGTATAGGAGAATTTACACTACTTTTCTATAAATAACTGCCTCCTTCCAACTAGAATTTGGAGCATGGAAAGGTTTGTACCTCTGCAAAGGCCTTGGGCAAAATGCTATCTGGTCTAGCCAGCTCCACGGATGAGGCTCAGGGGAGCATGTGCTTCACTGGGAAATCTGTCACTGTCTAAACAGGCTCAGCATGGGCTGTGGCTGCTGTTTGTCATGAGAGGATGAGGGAAAGGTTCAGTTCAAATCCATCAGTCCTTCAGAATTGGAAGTGACAGCATTGCTTTCAACCAAGACAGTGCTTTGGAATTATTTAAATGCAACCATTGGGGTTTTGTGGAAAAGCCCTGAGAGAGCAAGCTTGTGACATTTGTTACATGTAGCTTAAACTGTCGCTTCTGCTCTATGCAGATTTTCATCTTGTGCTCACCTTCACAATTCCCAGATGCAGTATTGGCCGTACCTGGTGCAGAGTCAGGGCCCTATTCAGAAAGTTTAAAAACACATCTAAAATTATTGCTCTTGAGTGGCACCATGGGTTTCAGAGAGGTCAGTCCATGAGTGACAGCATGCCTGTGCTCATAGCTGACAGATAACCAATGCAGATAGATAAACACTGAGAAAAAGCAATACTGATTTCTACTCTTGCTTGTGTGAGGAGCATTTACTTTGGGCTTCCATAACCAAAATGTTTCTCACTGCATAGGAAATATTGACTAATTCTTCTTTAGACTTAATTAGCAACAAGAACAGAAATTCTGTGTGTATCCATAACACTTTGTATAAGTTATAAAAAAAATCCTGAGCAACTTACCTTCCTCCAATTTTTATTTGCCTTGGCTGGCTGCTACTGTTATTGTTTGTTTGCTTTTATGCCACAGGGTCAAGCACCTAAACTATGACGTTTCTATTGCTGTACCATGGATATTGCATCACCTGTGATAACAGAAGTCACTGATGTAGCCATAGAACAAATTGCGAGATTCCAGCTGACATTAGTGGGCTGGGATTTCACTTAGTGTGTATGATTACAGGTCCTGCACTTGGGGAACAACAACCTTATGCAGTGCTACCGACTAGAAGTCTGTCTAGAAAGCTGCCTGGAGGAGAGGGACCTGGGGGTGTTGGTTGACAGCTGACTGAACATGAGCCATCAGTGTGCCCAGGTGGCCAAGAAGGCCAATGGCATCTTGGCCTGTATCAGAAATGGCGTGACAAGCAGGACCAGGCAGGTTATTCTCCCTCTGTAATCGGCACTGGTGAGACCGTTCCTCGAATCCTGTGTNTACAGAAAGGGTGATTGGGCACTAGAACAGGCTGCCCAGGGAGGTGGTTGACTCGCCTTCCCCGGAGGTGTTTAAGGCACAGGTGGATGAGGCACTAAGGGGCATGGTTTAGTGTTTGATAGGAATGGTTTGATAGGATGATGATCCGGTGGGTCTTTTCCAACCTGGTTATTCTATGATTCTATGATCACAACCCCACGGCACAAACAGCACTACAGGAGGACACTATGTGGGGTGCCATAGCATTGCAGCACCCAAAACGAAACAAGTGAGTTCTTAGCCTGTTATCTTAGACAAAGCCAGTTTGAAGGGGTCTGCCCAAGAATGGGTTTTGTTATGGCTATTGTTCATGCCACTCAACTCTCTATTTGTTTGCTTCTTGATCCTGCCATAAAGTAGTATTTGAGATCTACTAATTCTGGGGTACTGGACATAGTTTTGTGACTCAGCACTGTAATGAATAGTCTTCTATGCCTGTATTTTCTGGAAAATCTTCATCCCATCAGAAATGTTAGCTCTCACTAGGGACTTCACTTGAGTGTACAAAGTCTTTATTAAATTCTAGATTAAAAAGTAATCAGACTGTGTTGATTTTAGCTTCTTTCCTAGGTGACAGAAACTTTGCTGTAACAAAGTCCATAAAAGAAAATAAAAGAATGCTCTGGATTTCTTAAAATACAGAGTTGGAAACGATGAAGTTTTGCAAGAAACAACTGATAGAAAACTATGTACTAATAAAGTACACATTCATCTCTGCAAGGCTGATTTAAAAAGGCTTTCCTCTGCTTTAGGACTTGGAAGATTCAGGTGTCTTTTTGCCTTGAGGACATTCAGGTCACCTACTGAATTCAAGAATTTGAGGAGATTGCCTGTGGCTGAAAAAGTTTCAGTTGATAGGTAAAACTCTTGATTTATGAAACAAGATATGGTTTCTTGACTGATACAAGCATATATTCAAGTAATACCAAAAAGAAAAGCTTTCTAGGAATATTTTTCTGTGGTGGTGTTACCAACAGTTCTGTTTTGGCTCACTGCTCCCTAAATATGAGATGGGCCTCAGGATGGAAATGTGTAAGTGTGAAAGATGGATAGAGCACAGAGTGCACAGCCTAGCATAAGGGAGAGGCTCAAGGAGTCACAGCTGATACCAGGGAGGAAAAACAAAAAAATAAGGGAGACTGGAGATCTGAGGGTGGCTGAACACTGGAATAGCAAACCCACAGAGGTTATGGACTCTGAACCCTTGGAGATTTTCAAAATCCGACTGGACATGTCCTAGATGAATTGAAGTATCTGACCCTGCCTGAGCAGAGCAATTTGACCAGATATTCTCAAGAGGCTCCTTCTAGCCTCAACTAGTGGCACAACAGCAGAGAGAACAACTAGACCCAGAAGCCAGAGCTGTGAAGAAAGCATTAACAAAGTATGTTAAAATAAGTCCAGGAACCACTGATATAGAGATGTTATGACAGAAATGTCCCAGATGTTCTAAGTCACTGCCTTGGGGAATAAACTGTTTCTGAAGGGACCACCAATGCAATCAATGTTCTAATGTGTAATGGCCAGCTCTGTGTAAGAAGTACTAAGAGCTCCAGGGTTCATTTTGGTCATCTTTAGAAAGCATGAGGGAGGCATGGACACTTGAACTATGCGTACATTTTCTAATTTCTTCATACGTGAAGGCACTCCCCTTCAAACTTTACCAATTACATAGCTATAGGGAGCACCACAGAAACAGGATACTAGTTCATATTCGTATGTTTGCCCTTCCACTCTCAACTTCTGACTGATTAATGAACAGGCATGCACTAGATAGCTGGGAGAACTGTTCTCATGAAAACCTGAAAAGCACTCTATCTAACAAGGCTTTGAACACCTTAAATTTTTGATTAAAGAAAGCCCAGTGCCGAAGGCTGCAGTAATTAGAGCAAACTGTTCTCACATCTTTCATTAACCCAGAGGACGGTCATCACTGAGTCAGTAGAAGAGCATGTCCTCTTCATTAGTGTCATCTTTTGCAAGGACTACCTCAATGCAGCCCAGACGCTGAGGAAAAATAGCATTTTTTCCCCCCTTGGTTCCATTTTAAAATGTCACTTCTTAAAGGTTTCCCTAAATGTCTTCTACACTGTATGAATTTTCCCCTTTCTCTCCCCTTCACAATTTCTTTGTTTCCAAAGATGCAACAAGGCTTGGACATAAAGAGTTGCTATTTGCTCCCAGCCTTTTTGTTCTTCCAACCTAAAAATCATCATAAAGAAATTTTAAATGCATTTGTTTTGCTAGTTCTATGCAATTACCTGGATTTCAAGATGTGGAGGGCTGAAATAAGCTAGACTGAAGTACAAGTGATTGTGCACATGGATAGGAAGAAGGGCTCCCCATCCTAGTCTAAAACTGGCTCTGCTCATTGGGAAGACTGACTCACCCGTGAGGATGACATCAGTTAGAGCTTGAGTATACATATATCTGACTGTATCCCATTGCCCAGACATAAAAAGTTGTTATTTTTGCAGGAAATCTTGCTGCCAGAGTACAATGACAGAATAACACAAGGTGCATTTTCCCTGACTAGGTGTGCTATGTCTCCAGTGATTAGCAGAAGAGACCATAAGCTGGGAGGCTTAGCGTGGATGTGTGTACTGCTGTTAACTCACTCGAAGTCAGCCTGTTCAAAACACAAACTCATCTTGCAGTCAAACTGCTTGTTTACGAGTCCAACCTCAGAGGCCCATGTTTATTTAATGGTGAGATTTGGGACAGATAGAGAGAAAGCCTGAACTCATCCAGGTGCCCAGCACATGCTCTGCGACATCTGCTTCGCAGTGCAGCTTGGCAGGACACCAGCTCCCCAGCACAATCCTCCACCATCCCCTGCTTCCCAGGGCCTTCAAGGGATGTTGTATGGTGAATGGCAAGCAGGCAAACTGGTCAGGTTCTTTCATAGAAGCTCTCTGCTATAATATGATATAAATTTTCCTAATCTAAACCTGCATAATCTGTAAAGGAACTGATGGGAAACAGCCTGAGCAAAAGCCAAGCTCCACATCCCAACTGCTTTTTCTGCTCACTGAGCAGTGATGGGACAATTGAAAATGGTAAATCACAATGACTAAAGGGAAGTGAGAGTGTATTTTTTTGTTTGTAAGTAATTTTAGCTAATAGTATGGATGTTCTTCCTCATGTAACAAAACCACTTAAGTAAGATACAATAAATATTACATTAAGCTACAAGCATCAGTTGTTAATTGTGGAACACTTCACACAGGGTGCAGTACAGTGGGGAAGGGGTTGTAGCTGCTGCAGTATGAACCAAGAGCAATGCAGGTGTATATGCAGCTCCTCATGCCCAGACCCACGCCTGAAATCACACAGACCTGTGACCTCTCAGGATTCACACTCTCAGCCCACCCTGCAGCTACGTCTGTTCAGCAAGAGAATCTGTATTACCTACCACATGGCGATTTCATTTTGGCAGCCACACAGAGAGCCACCCCCCCGGGAGGCTGTCCTCACAGCCCACTGCTCATCCCTTCTTCTCAGTGGCAGGCAGGACATCTGCCTGCCTGCCTTGCCAGAACCTGCTGTTTCAGCTTCACAATCAAGAGACAGGACTAACATCCCAGCTCCGCACAACTCCTCTTGGATGGATTATTCATTTTCTTCTCCAGGCTTGTAGACCATAAAGTGAAATTACAGGTCAAGCAGAGTTAACCCTACTGAGCTCACCATATTCCTGTTCCACATCAAGTCTACAGGCTCCAAATCTTTCAGTGGTCTGGGCAAGCATCTGTCTCTGTCTCTTCCTACGGCCCAGTTTCTAAGCACAGGCTCATCATGGTGTCTCTGCAAAGCAGTGGGGCTCAAAACCAAAACTATTCCATGTGCAGACATAGCAACTGCATGAGGATGTGCAGGCTAGAGGTGTCAAAATGCTTTGAAGTGATGGCTGGAGATGACCAGAAAGGTCTTTAATGTGCTTTTTTGCCAGCTACAGGGGACACACAGCATAGGACAAAACATTACATGTATCAGCAAAGGACAAGCCATTTCATAGCACAGACATCCTAATCAGATCTCAGATTGGTTTATAAATTGCAAAGCTCAGAGTTTACAGTAGTAGACACGAGCAAGACTTGCCATTCCTTTGAGACATCTTTCTCCCAGAGTTGTGCAGGATAAGCACTAGAGCTCTGCAGACTTGTGAGTCTAATTTACTGCTTCTCTGATGGATGCAGCTGAACATACAGGAACGGACATACTCCACAGCTTCAGGGCAAACATTAGTGATGCGTCTCTGAATCTGGTGCCTCTGCCAGGCTCTGCTTCATTTATAAATAGAATAGTTCTTGTTTTAAAAACCAGATAAATCACCCAGTCCTTAGGCAGCTTAGGAAAGGGCAGAAACATGATTGCTCTGACCAGAAACTGACAAACTTCTGGGATACAAGGTTTGTAATACAAGGCATATAAACTGGGAAATAGATGCATGTACATATAGGCACATACATAAATAAGAATAGAATAAGATTACAATGAACTTGCTCACTGTTGAGAGTGGAAAAGAATGAGACAGTTGAATAGTCCGTGTGTCAGTATTTTTAACTCCTTTCAAGCTGAGCTCTCAAGAAACTGAAATGCAGCCCCAAAGACTTAGATTCAGAGACCTTTAAGGAAAGGCAGATCTTTCTGTTTCATATATGTGTGTGCATGTGCTCATATGAACAGCACATTGCTCGGAGGTTTGCTTTTCCAGAGCAGTTAAGTTAGGCCTCTTCCATTTACCTTTCTAATTATAAACAGCAGTCATCAAACACAGGCAATGGGAGATAAATACAGATTTTATTTTCAATGCTAAGAAATTAAAGTCTATTTTTGGACAACCCAAACAGGTTGAAGCACAGTGGTAAATATATGCATATTTCACAGACAGACAAGAATATGCACGTACCAAATAAGGGGAAAAATAATTTACTACAGCTTATCAATACTGTTACCATTAAAGACTCACATGGCCAAGACATGTTATGCAAAGGTGGAAGAACAAAAATTTCCTGTGTGTTAAGAAAAACTGAGAGGTTCATAGGACATATCATAAGGAAACTAATGTCTCTCTCATTAATTTCTAAGAAGAGGAGGCATGGGGCTTCAAAACATTCTGTTTGTCCCTAACTTCACCTGTTTCTCCCCCTCTTCCATTATCCTGTTTGTCTTAGAATTCTTTCAGCTATAAATGGTTGGAGACCAGGAATATGATCTGTTTGCCCTGTTCCTATGGTTCCCTCACTTGCTAGAATTATGGTCTGTGGGAAAGCTGGTTTCATGCCAGCCATGGACTTCCCCTGCCACACACTTTACAGGATCTGTTCACCCTTCTCCCACCTCTGTAGAACACTGTAAGAGTAGGATTTGCTTAGTTGAGAGAGCAAAATCTCTGCATGGTAGGCAAGTGAACAGCAAACTTGACACAGAGATCAGAAAAACACATCAGAGACCTGTTTGTTATCACCACTCTGTTGGATACAACCAGCTTTACCTCCCTGTGAGAAAAATGTGTGATGAAAGTACTATTCACCTTTCTGCTTTACAGAAAATCAGCTCATTGTAGCTAAAAACTGCTTGTAAAATTGATTTATCTGTCTGCCTTTGCATTGAAGTGGACGAGGAGGACTCCATGTCTCTGTTCTGCTAGTTTAGGCATCAGACAAGAAACACAGAGGAGAAAGCCAGAGAACAAATACCATCTTAACCCACAGACACCTGCACCACCAACTTATTTCCATGATATGACTAAAATGGATGAGGTGCTTGAGATACCTAAGTTGATCAGAGGATAATGATGCTCAGGAGAATACTTTATGTTAGGTCACACTATCTTGTAGTATATGAACACATCTTAGCTATAAGGGCTATTTCAAAGCATGTATATTGAGGTCAATCTCAAGCCTCAAATCAAAGTTCAGTCATCTTCTGATCAAAGGGAGAGTTGACCTATAGCATGCATTTGAATGTGTCACTGTTACTCCATTACAAAGTTGTGTTCTCTGTCATGGTAGATGCAGCATGTTCCAGAGTAAGGTCATTCATTTAACCAATCCTGCTTTCTTCAGTAGACCATCTCTAAGCAGGAAAGGTTTCCCATAAGTGTTTGAAGAATCGAAGTCTAATACTGTTTTTCTGGTGTGTTCTTACCAATGGACTTTTTCAAAATCTCTTTTCTGACCAAGGTTTATGAAACTAATCTAACATTTTCTGTTCCTCTTTCTTTACTGTAGACCATGTTCTATCCTAACTGTTCCACTTAATGGGTGAAGCAAAGTCAAACACTCTTCCCTAATTTGCTGATTTGGGGTCAGATTCCCACAACAAATTGCAGCTTCTGAGGACTGTGCCATCAAAGGCACAGCTGTTAGCTCATCAATAACATTGGAAGTCTTTCTGGCATGTGCTTTAGAGCCTTCCTGGCTTTTTTAAAGAACAAGCTCCATGACTTTTGACATGTTGGGTAAGAGGGGGTGGATGCAAAGGTAAACAATCAAACTGTAGGAGCTGCCAAATCAAACCCAGCAATACAGAGCAGGGAGGTGAGTGAGGCAGGACAACTCTTCTGGGGCAACAGTCAGAGCAGAGAGGTCTCTTCTACACTGAGGCTTCAGCCTGACTTGAAGTAGCTGGTTTTATCCTTCTTCATCCTATCAGCCATTAGAAAAAAAGTCTGCTTTGGTACAAAACAGGCAGTGCTTGGAGCTGTCTGTTATCATGGCATTAGCTTTTGTGAGTTTATTCTGTGCTTAACTGAAGGAGTCCATCTCCCCTATTTTTTTTAAAAAACAGGATTTCCCTCCTCCCCCCACGAGTTCATTCAGGACTTAGATAAAGGCAACAGAACAAACAAACAAGGCACAGAATCTTAAGCAGCCTAGAAAAATCCCTTCTCTCAGCTAATTGCGTAATCTCAGTTTTGATTGTATAATACTGCAAGTGTCTGCTGCAGCATTCCAGGAAATACAAGGAAAACTTAATGAAAGAAGAGAAAAATAAGTTATTTCTAGCTTTTTCTATTTAACATATAAAAACTATAAAATGCAAAGTTTTCTGTCATTTCTAAGTCACTTATAAAGACAAATTTCTGACCTCTAATCCTACATTTGCAACACATTCTTAACCTAAGGTCCTTTAACCATTCAAGGTAACAAACTCACCTCTAAACTATGTATCATTTATATTCCCCTCCTAGAACAGGGGATAAGCAAACCTAAGTCTTCTGAGCTTCTAAAACAGAAGGGCATGATATTTCTATCCTTACAGTTCTGTGCCCAAGGTGGAAGCTGCAAGGTCTGCACTTCTCCCTTATCAAAATCTGACTGCATCCTAAATCCCTTTGTTACTGATTTTATTATGGAAGTAGCAGGATTGAATGCTATCTCAGCAAACTCTTTGGAACAGGCACTTTATTTTTCCAAGCCTATGCATTCTATCTAAAGCAAAAGTCTATGTGAAAGCATTTCACATAGATTATTAAGTCTCAAATTCTCTACAGGAGCATTGCTGTTTTGGCATCCAACCTCTATTCTCCATATCTTGTTAATTTGCAGTGGGATCATCCTGTTGCTTTCAGTACTGGCACCACATGTGGCAGATGTGGCCAGATCCCAAACAAGCAAGAGGAATACAGCTTAACTGCAGGCAGAGGAAGGTGCCACAGCACCCTAATCCTGTGGCTCCACCCCATCATGGACCCCAATTTCCCAATTCCCTGTCCCTGACCTTTTTGTCTCATGTTTCTTGAATCACAGACCTGTTTTCTAACCATGTGTTAGGTTTAACAGGAAGAACTGGTGAGTTCCTTAATTTCTCTGGGTTGTAGCATTGTGTTTCCTGAGCAAGTCTGCCTCAGTGACATCTAACTGCTTTTCCAAGCATAAATCCGTTCTCTGCCCAAGCTGGGCAGAGAATGGATTAGGAGTAGCACTGGAGAGAAGGACTTGGGTGTATTAGTGGATGAGCAGCTCAGCATGAGCAGGCAATGTGGGCTTGCAGCCCAGAAAGCCAACTGTACCCTGGGTTGCATCAAAGTGTCACCAGCAGGTCGAAGGAGGTGATTCTGTCCCTCTATTCTCCTCTTGTGAGACCTCACATGGAACATTGCATTCGGTTCTGGAGGCCTCAGCACAGGAAGGACATGCATCTGTTAGAGCAAGTGCAAGAGGAGGCCAGAAAGTTGATCAGAGGGCTGGAGCACCTCACATATGAGGACAGGCTGAGAGAGGGAGTTGGGCTTGTTTAGTCTAGAGAAGAGAAGGCTCCAGAGAGACTGTATAGGTGCCTTCAAGTACTGAAAGGGGCCTCTGTGTGGTGAGACACTGGCACAGGTTTCCTGGGAAAGGTGTGGATGCCCCACCCCTGGAAGTGTTCAGTGTCAGGCTGGATGGGACTTTGAGCAGCCTGGTCTGGGGGGAGGTGGCCCTGCCCATGCCAGCAGGGGTGGAACTGGGGGGGCTTTAAGGTCTCTTCCAACCCAAACCATGATTCTACGATCCCTGTGGATCCCTTCCAACTCAGAACATTGTATGATCCAACCTCCCAAGAGCCCCACAGTGCTGCCCCAGAACACAAAACACAGAGATTATTTCTTACACTGATGGGCATCATTCACAGAAACCCAACCTGCAGCCCTCCAGCTCCAGGGGCAGCTTTTGCCCTTCCCTCCCAGTGCCTGCAGCTCCCCCTGCCCACCAGCCCCCCTTCCCTGCAGAGCAGAGTACTAGAAAATGCTGGAGCTGCAAATGGCTTTTCTAAAGACATTGGGGTGAGGAGCGTGTCCAGGGAAGAGCAACAAAGCTGGTCAGGAGGCTGAAGAAGCAGCCTTGCTGGGAGTGGCTGAGGGAACTGGGGTTGTTTAACCTAGAGAAAAGGAGACTGAGGGAAGACCTTACCACAAATACCTGAAAGGAGGTTGTAGTGAGGAGGATGTTGGTCTTTTCCCGAGTGATAGGTGACAGGACAAAAGGAAATGGACTCAAGTTGTGCCAAGGGAGATTCAGAATGGACATTACAAAAATTTTCTGCACCAAAAGGGTTCTCGGGCACTGGCAGAGGCTGCCCAGGGAGGTGGTAGGGTCACCATCCCTGGAGGTTTTTAAAAGATATGTGGATGAGATGCTTAGGAATATGATTTAGTAGTGGACAGGTACGGCTGGGCCTGATGATCTCAACAGTCTTTTCCAGCCTAGTGATTCTGTGCTTCTATGATAGTATGACACTATGATACTATAATGCTGAGGAGGGGCTGTTTACAAAGGCTTATAGTTATAGGTCTAGGAGCAATGGGTGTAAACTGGATAGGGGCAGATTTAGACTAGGTATAAGGAGGAATTTATTTGCCATTTGAGTGGTGAGGCACTGGCACAGGTTGCCCCGGGAAGCTGTGGCTGCCCCATCCCTAGAGGTGTTCAAGACCAGGTTGGATGGGGCCTTGGGCAGCCTAGTCTAGTGGGACATGTCCCTGCCAATGGCAAGAGGGTTGGAATTAGATGATCTTTGAGGTCCCTTCCAACCTAAACAATTCTATGATTCTACGATCCTATGATACTACGTATCTGTGATTCTATAACTTTATTATTCTATGATACTAAGATGCTGTCATTCTATGACTCTGTGATTCTACGATGCTGTGATTCTGTGATCTGTGACACTACATCACTACAATGCTGTGATGCTGTGATTCTATGACACTGTCACTACAATGCTGTGATTCTGTGATCTATGACACTATGTTACTATGATGCTGTGATTCTATGATTCTGTGATTCTATGACACTGTGATACTAAGATGCTGTGGTCTATGAATCTGTGATTCTATAACACTGATACTACAATGCTCTGATTCTATGACACTGTCACTATGATGCTGTGATGCTGTGATCTACGACACTGTCACTATGATGCTGTGATCTATGATTCTGTGATTCTATAACTGATGCTGTGGTGCTCTGTTGCTGTGATCTCTGATTCTGTGACACTGACACTAAGATGCTGTGATTCTATGATTGATAGTATGATACTACACTGCTATAATCTGTGACTGTGACACTGTGTCACTACAATGCTATGATCTCTGATTCTGTGACACTATGTCACTACGGTGCTGTAATTGTGACACTATGACACTAAGGTGGTGTAATTCTATAACTCTGTCATTCTGTGACACTATGTCCCCACGATGCTGTGATCTATGGATCTGTGATTCTATAAAACTATGATACTATGGTGCTGTGATGCTGTGGTCTCTGATTCTGTTACACTATGACACTAAGATGCTGTGATTCTATGATTCTGTCATTCTGTTACATGATACCATTACGATGCAGTGATTCTATGACTGACACTGTCATCCTGTGATGCTGTGATCTCTGACTCTGTGACACTATGTCACCATGATGCTGTGCTGCTGTGATCTACGTCACTGTCACTACAGAATCACAAAATCACGAGGTTGGAAAGGACGCACTGGATCAATGAGTCCAACCATTCCTATCAATTACTAAACCATGTCCCTCAGCACCTCATCCATCCGTCCTTTAAACACCTCCAGGGAAGAGGACTCAACCACCTCCCTGGGCAGCCTGTTCCAGTGCCCAATCACCCTTTCTGTAAAATTTTTTTCCTGATGTGCAGCCTGAACCTCCCCTGGACCAGCTTGAGGTCATTCTCCCCTGTCCTGTCTCCTGTCACTTGGGAGAAGAGGCCAGCACCCTCCTCTCCACAATCTCCTTTCAGGAAGTTGTAGAGAGCAATGAGGTCTCCTCTCAGTCTCCTCTTTTCCAGGCTAAACAACCCCAGCTCTCTCAGCCGTTCCTCATAAGGCCTGTTCTCCAGCCCCTTCACCAGCTTCATTGCTCTTCTCTGGACTCGCTTCAGAGCCTCAACATCCTTCTTGTGGTGAGGGGCCCAGAACTCAGCCAAACGCTCAGTTGCTGTGATCTGTAACCCTAATTCTCTAACAGCCCGACACACCGTTACTCTGCCCTCCTCCTCGGTGTCCCTGTCCCCTCCCCGGGGCGGGGGCGGCGCTTGCGCGGTGGGGCCGGCGGCGCCGACTCGCGGGCTGGCGGGCGGCACGTGGAGGCGCATCTCGCGCTCGCCCCACACTCGCCCCGCGATCCCCGCCGCGACCGGCAGCCGCGTCCCTTCCTCGCCATGGCCCCCGCCGAGATCCTCAGCGGCAAGATAGTCTCCGCGTACGTACCCCTTTCCTCCCTCCCTCCCTCCTTTCTTTACCCACTTACTTTCTACCTCTTCCCCCCCCATCCCCGCGATCGGGAAGGAAACCGGTGCGGCTGGGGGTCCCCAGCCCTGCTGGCCGGGGGCTGGGCTGGAGCAGGTTTGAAGGCGCCCTAAAGCTTTTATTCACTGTGCCTCATTCAAAGCTCGCTTTTTCCTGGCTGGAAGTTATTGAAAAGAGGTGGTACTGATACAAGAAGTAGTTGTTTTTACCAAAAAAAGTGTGGAATATTTTTTCATTTAAGCTAAAGTCTAGTTTCATCTAAGTAGTTGTCTTCTTTGGAAGTTAGACAGACCGTCCCTTCTGAGTTATTGAAAGAAGTTACTGAAAGAAGGTGGTATTGATACAAGAAGTAGTTACTATTACAAAAAGTGGAATGTTTTTATTTTAAGCTGAAGTCAAGTTTCAACTCAGTAATTGTGTTCTTTGGAAGTTAGACAGACCGTCCGTTCTGAATTATTGAAAGAAGTTGGTACTGGTACAAGAAGTAGTTACTATTACAAAAAGTGGAATGTTTTTTATTTAAACTAATGTCAAGTTTCATCTAAGTAAACTTCTTTGGAAGTTAGACAGAATGTCCCTCTGATAGCGTGGTTCATTTAAAACAATGTTTTCTCCAGGCACTGTTCATTCTTAGAAGATAATAACATAATGTGTTCGGTGTCATCTGTGCTGAAGAGATGTCTCATCGTGTCATCACCTGTGTTTGCAGCCTTTCCCTGTCTCAAAGGCAAGGTCAGGCAGAGCTGGAACCAGCTCCAAATTAGCAAGAGTTTTGACTGGTTTGAAGTTCATTATAACATTAAAATTCGTCATTGGAAAGTAACAGAATATGCATAAGATTTCTGGAAAAAATTATACATACACTTTTAAGTGGGAAATACGTTCTGTAACAGCTCTTGTCTCACTGCATGTGATTTATGGAGATTACTCCCTCACGTTGCCCAGGCTTGATAAAGGGTGCTCACTTTCTGAAACTCCAAAACAACTCTTAGAGAGTTTTATTTGCCAGCAGTTTCGTTATCAGTATTGGAGATCTTCAGAAGAACCTAAGTGCTGTTCTCAGCTGCGTTGTCCCTGTAAACCTGGCCGGGGTGTCTGGTCCGGCATCAGCCCCGTACAGTGACTTGGGATTGTTCATCATCCCTGCACCGAGATGGTGTCCAAGCAGGTGTGAAAGGGCAGGCTGATTCACAATGTTTGTGTCTCAGCGGTGCTGTTAGGATGCTGTACGAGCAGGAGTTGGGATCCACTGCTTTAGGTATGGTCTCTGTCCATACTGTACAGGCATTGGTTGTTCCTTTTCTGAGCAAGGTAAGTCTGCATCAGAAGTGTGACCAGCAGGTCGAGGGAGGTGATTCTGACCCACTCCTCCTGTGAGATCTCACCTGGAGCACTGCATTGTGTTCTGGAGTCCTCGGCACAGGAAGGACATGGACCTTTTAGAGAGATTCCAGAGGAGGCCACAAAGATAATCAGAGGGCTGGAGAACCTCCCATATGAGGACAGACAGAGAGTTGGGCTTGTTTAGCCTAGAGAAGAGAAGGCTCCACAGAGACTTTATAACAGCCTTCCAGTCCTTAAAGGGGACCTACAAGAAAGCTGGAGAGGGGTTCTTGATCAAAGAGTACAGTGATAGGACAGGGGCTAATGCTTTTAAGCTGAAAGAGGAGAGATTTAGATGAGATATTCAGAAGAAACTTTTTCCTTTGGGGGTGATGAGGCACTGGCACAGGTTGCCCAGAGAAGTCGTGGAAGCCCCATTCCTAGAAGTGTTCAAGGCCAGGTTAGATGAGGCTTTGAGCAACCTGATTCAGTCCCATCCCATGGAAGGGGAATTGGCACTAGGTGATCTTTAAAGTCCTTTCCTCAAACCATTCTATGTTAATCCATGTATTGTATAATGTCCAGATGAATGTTCACTATTGTCCTGACGAAGGTATTTGAAAGATCTGGCAGATCCTAAAGGAAGCACCTAAAGGTGCTTTTTACACCTTATGCTTTTGGCAGTCTTGAAGCCAGCACACTGCAGTGCCTGTGTGTGGTGATTATTAGTTATTTGCCTGTTGCAGGTTTCCTTTTTCTGGCAGAGAAATTGCCCCTGAAGTGTAATAGGTCCTTCCAAGCTACAAGTTATTGCAGTGGTGGAGTGACTAGAAATCTGGAAAGGTGCTAGGTTGGGTAGAATGAGTGTTTTGAAGGCATTCTGAGCATTCACCATAAAACTTAAAGCTTCCTTGGCAGTGCATATTGCATTACTTACTTTAAATTTATAGATACAGTGGTGAGTTTTTTATTTGTTTGGTTTCTGTATTATAGTAACAGCTGTTTTCAGAGATGAGTACCTTCGTAATGTGCAAATATGTTGGAAGAGGTGTAAGCTTTTAATAAGCGCACACAGGAAAAAGGATTGCTTAGTTTCCAGCACATCTTTAAGGACTTTGGCTGAAGCCTGTCTTCCAAAAATCTTGACCTAAAGACAACACAAAATGTAACAATTATTGCACCTTTTTGTGTGCTTCACAGGAATGGGCCTTACGTAGCTCTGTTTTTTCCTAGTGAAGGGAGTGCTTGAAAGAGGCATGAGGAAATGGGCTATTCACCCTGCAAATACTAGACCCTTTCTTCCAGACTCTTTCTTCCAGAGAAGTGATGGTCCAGAGAATTCTCATTTTCCAGAGTTCACATCCAGACCAAGAGACTGGGTGCACCAGAAGAAGCAATAGACGTGTTTTTTTCCAGGAATTTTCAACTTAATTTCCTGTTGTAGAAAGGGAATGTTTCTGACTTTGCATCGGATGCATCTCCAGGTTGCAGGGCACTGTCACACATAATGGCTACTTGAGGTGACAAACGCCATCACTCCAAACATCCGTCTCTTCCTTCTTCTTCCCCCCATCTTTATGTGCTGAATCATATCATCATATGGCGTGGGATATCCGTTTGGTCAGGTGGAGTCAGCTGTCCCAACCGTGTCACCTCACAACTCCTTGTGTACCCTCAGCCTGCTTTGCTGATGGAATAGGGTGCAGAGCAGAAAAGGCCTTGACTCTGTGTAAGTGATGCTCAGCAGTTAGGGCAACATCCCTGTGTTACCAACACTGTTTCCAGAATAAATCCAAAATGAAGCCTCATGCCAGCTACTTTGAAGAAAATTAACTCTATCCCAGCCAAAACCAGCACAAGATACTGTCTTGTGGGGGGCATTTTTTGTTACTTTATCCTTTTATCAAGAAAAGTTTGTTTGTAAGTCAGTCAAATATTAACAAGTGAGGTGAATCAGTCAAGTGGTGTTCCAGTTATTTTGTTCTGGGATTCTGTGTGTGTTTTAAATCAAAGCTCCGAAGTATTGAGAACTTTATTCTCCTGCCACCAAGTGCCCCTTCCCTAAAAAGAATTAATACTTTGACAGAGAGGGTATTTTCTTCTCTCTATAAATAAGGAAAACTCAATGAGGAGCTAAAGCTAGTTCACACCTAGGTAGTCTTGGAAGGTTCAGAAGAGAGGTACAAAGGAAAATAGACATTCTCAGTGGCTTTGAGTATTACCTGTGGGGCTAGCAAATGTGGTTATGCTGTAAGTAGGAAGGAGAATGTGCAGGGCAGCAGATATTCTTGTGCGTATAGGATTTTGGTGTTAAAGTTAATGCTTCTCTTACCATGGCTACTAGTTTCAATAGAAACAAGCTTTTAACACTTGGACAGTCTGTGAAAGTTATTAAGTATTGGATGGGTTATGCATTAGTCTGAGTTGACTGGTTATCTCAAGAGTGGCTTTCCTTTACTTTGAGTGGCTGTATAGTAATTCAGCATTAGATTTTGCTGCAAGTTTAGTTTGCCTTATAGGCAAATGAGTTGCAAAAAATGAGTTGTTGATGGTACAGTAAGCAAAAGATTAATAAAAGGCAGAGAAGTATTGCTCTGAGTGTGCATAATATATAAATACAGTATTGACAACTTTTATTAGTATTCCCTTCAAATAAAAATACTCTGTTTCTGTGTCTGCATTAGATGCTTAGAGCAAAACATTGTAGTTTATGCAGCTTATGTCTGCTGCAGTGAGTGGTGTGTTCAGTTGTTTTCATCTGAAGTAGCCCTGATGGAAACCTATGGCTTGGCCTGAATTGGTTGATAGCACCAGGAGTGGACCAACGTTCCTGGTCTGGATGAGTGGCTGGTAAGTTGTGACAGCAGGGAAGACTTAACACCCCTCCCAGCCCCTAGTGTTTCAAGTTTAAAGTATAGGATGTAGCAAATGATAGTCACTCTCGGCTTATGACTAGAGGTGAAAGTGCAGTAAAGACAACTCTTCAGCTTTTTCATGCTGCACCACAAAAGGTGTTTTCAGTTCCTATTGAATCTCCATCTAAATCTAGTCTGAACTGAAAAACTTCCCTGATCTGTGAGATCTCTTTTACCAGATCCTACCTAGAATGTTTCAGGTGAGAACTGAAGGGTACCACACTGTGGATGTGCTAAATTAAAGTGAACTGTGTGGTCCAGTACCACTCAGAAGCCCCAAATATGAGCAAGAACCCCTTGTGTTAGGTGCTGTACAGACAGAGTTAATTAAAAATGGTCCAAAGAGATTATAAGCTAGGAGTAACCATTGTCTGATGGGCGGCAGGGCCACAGTGCTGTGATCAGTGCACATCAGCACCATGTTACATGGAAGGAGGAAGTCATAAGGGAAGGAACGTCTAGGGGACTGCTGTGTCCCCTTTGTGGAAAAAAGAAAATCTTGATATCACTCCTTGTTAAGGGGAGATCATAGTAGATATGGCCTAGTGTGTTGTCTGGAGAGCTTGCAGCCACACAAAGGTGGGTTGATTCCTTATCTATTTCTCTTACTTTTTCCTTTGATTAAATCACATGACATTTGCATGCTGAATGTGGTATCTATTGGGATGCTGACCTGGTTGGTGTGATGTTGCAGCATGTGAAGCTAATCATGACAGCTCATGGTATTGTTAACTCATATCTGGAGCAAAGTCTTCAGTACAAGTTTTAAAGACTCAGTGTGAAACAAACTTTGTCATGCTGTTGGTAGCCCACCACTCTGAGAAGTTCCTCCAGTGCTGCCTATCCCTCCCCCTAAGGATGTTTTCTTCAGCTCAGCCACTTTTTAGCCCTCCTGGAGCCATCTGTTGAATTGCCAGCAGTGTTCAGATAGACCTCCCCAAGCCTTTTCCCATCCCAGTGCCACTCCATTGTGACAGCCAAGCTGTGACCTCTCCCTGAGAGACTTCTCTCTGCCTCTTTGGGGTACCAGTAGGATGCTTTATGGTGTGATTGCTTGCTGCCTTCTCACAGTTTTTGAAACTAATGCAGTTGTGCTGCTAGATAGGATATGTTGCCATAGTGGTTTGAAGAAGGGGAAACTTCTCTGTCTCCACACTGTGCTTGTTTTTTGTCATGGGGGCATCAGAAAGCGAGCAGTGGCAGTGCTGCAAGCTGTAAGCGGGAATGGCTATAGGGACAACTACTCTGACCAGGATGGTGTAGGACCTGGGGAGGACCATCAGCCTCATATGGCCGTTTCTGAAGGGATGCAGAGAGAGATTTTCTGGTCCATATTTCTGAAATGCTAGAGGGATCTGTAAGCCAGACAGTGAGGCTAAACCCTCCTCTTTAGAGGCATCCCTGTCAGTGAGGAGATACTTGCCAGCAGTATTCACATAGACTCTGGAGCCCGTTGCTCACAGAAGAGACAGAAACACAGCCCCGTGTCATCTTCACTATGGTGATGTGTATGTTCACCTCCCAAGGCATTGCGTGTATGTAACCCTATAGGTGTGGTGGTGGGGTCTGTCTGAGGAGACATTGACATGCAAGACATGCTTCTCTCTCCATGTACAGCAGAGCTGGAGGAGCATGGTTTGTCCTTTGATGTTCTGGGAAGTTCATTTTGTGAATTTAAATTCAGCTCACTGTTGCAGTCCAGAGAGAGAAAGGCTAACATGTTCTTTAATCTTTGGAGCTGGCTTTTGCACTGTATATTTAGAGCTGTCCTTAACCTTGTGGACCCTGGACCCTTGTTTGCAATGTGACTTTGTTTGCTGACAGCATGTGGGCACAGGAGGGGTCTTAGCGTCAGAGGGAGGACCTGGGGAGAAACAGCCGCATACAATTGAGTGTTTCTGTTTGAAGACTTAAAGGTTTACATACAGCTAGTAAAACAGTGTTGATTTATCAATACAAACTTTTATCTTTGTGAAGGTGTGACGACAACAACAGAACACTAAATAGATTCTGCCTTCCAAAGATTGTTTTGTAAGTCTACAGAGATAAAACAAGAGATTTTCCTCCCCCCCCTTAATCTTCTCCCAGACATTTGCAGCTGTGGATTTTGTGGTGACTGGACCACAGTGGCACCTAACACTAGGTGGCTGTCTAACAAGCGATTTCATGATTCGCCTGAAGCAGATCTGCACAGGCAGCACCACTGTGTGTTTGTGCGTGTTACTCTTCTTTTGTAGCTGAAGGGGAAGTGAGCTAGAGCCTAATTACAGCAAATGAAAGCGTTATAGTATGTGAGCAGTCATGGCAGCTGGGAGTGAAAGCACACGACAGCCCTGCCTCACAGAGGAAAGCGAGGACCTTGGGTGGGTTTGGTTTTACTCCACTGAGAAGACTGTATTAAAAGTAAAATGCAGATCTGAGACCCTTGCCACTTGGCTGTCACTTATGAGGGCTTTCCTGTGTCATAAATTATAATACATTTCATACTTGTTTGCATTTCTTTTTGTTTACAGGCCACAAACCAGTGCTGTGCCTTACTTACTGGAAGATGGGAGGCTGTTCCCAGAAAGAGCTCCCCCAAATACCTGGCTCATTGCACCTACTTAAACACCACACACAGTGGCTTCCCAGTGCTTCTTGAGATTGTTGTGTTGTTGTTCAGGGCTGCTCATGAGCTCAGGCCCTGTTGTGTCTGCAGCTTTAGATTCAGTGCCTTCTCTAGGGTCTTCCAGCTGGAGCGTAAGGAGAGGTTTTGCCACCCAGCAGATGAACATTTGTTGCTTCGGCATGAAGAATTGGTAGGACAAGGCTGATGAGTTAAAAAAACTGTGTCATAGCAAGCCAATCTTCGTATAAAGTCTTTACAGAAGTAATAGCTAGAGGAAGCCTAGAAACTACTATTTAGTAAGTAAAATTGAGAACAGACTGTTTTACTGAACCTTGTTAAGAGATTATGACCAGATGCAAACACCTATAAATACACTGAACCCGCTCCTCACGTGCAGCAGAGCTCTAACTGTGTGATTTGGGGTGCAGCAGGAGAGATGCATGATTTGGGATGGAGCAGGAGGCCATGTGAATCTCCTGAGATGGGACTTGGAACAGCCTCGAGGCTGCTTCTGGCTGGACCAGCTGCAACCATCCCCTGGGATCAGTCCTGCTGGGTTACAGCAGAGCCACGTGCTGCTTCCGTTTCCCCTCTTGCCTCTGGCACTGCTGATTTGGAGATCATAGTTGCAGGGTGGAGTTGGCTTCACTGGCTCTCTGTCATCCTGGAATACCCCTACATGGCAGGAATTACAGCCTCCCAGCTGGCATCAGCTACCCAATCTGTCCCTGTACCCATGGTTTTTGTGTTTTAAATGAACTGGCATGTACAGCATCTCCTCCAGTCTGGGAAGTATGATTTCAATTGGGAAATAGCAGACCTTGTGATACTGATTCGAGGGTTGGTAAGCACAAGGAGACCATTTATATTTTAAATGGTAGGATGTTTGGGCCAGTGTAGATTTGCTAAGCATGATGGTGGTGCCTCCTCATCTCTTTGAAAATCGTGGGTGGAACACAGGCTGGAAATCCATGTGGAGGAGGACAGACCTGTCAAGCCTCTAGAATCCTGACTGCCTCTGGTAAAAGACAAAGCAGTGATGCTGGGTCTACACCCAGGCTTTTGCAGAATTTCAAAGAGCACATTAGGCCTAGCACCAGGACCTCTTCCCCACCACCTTACCTGGTGGAGGATCATGCACATGGGTCCAGACAGCAGTTGAGAGCTTAAAGAGGAATGCAAGGCTGGGAGTAGTGGTGACATATGATTTATCAATTGTATCCTTAAACTTGCCTTCCCCGAAGAGTTGATTGGAGCTTCATGCCAGGGTTTAGCTAATTTTCCTCTCTAGTTCACCTCTGTCAACCTCACATTCTTTTTCCTCCTTCCCTGGAAAAAATCTTTGCCTTGTTCAGAAGCCCTTGGGCTGGGGGTGTTTTCTCTCATGGGTGTTGGCAAGCACCAAAGCCGACTGGAGGCAGGAAGGTGGGTGTAGGACTGCAGCCTACACAGCCTGGGCAGGAAATAAAAACACATAGCATTGACCAGCTGTAGAAGTGTATCTCTGGGTATTTTTCAGACTTTTACTGTTGTGGATTCATCCGTTAACAGTATGTCCAACAGTGTTGGCTGGTGCCTGAGGGCAACAGGTTGATTTGGAATGGCACATACGGAAGAGGATTTGCTTTTCAATATGAAGTTTAAAATCCTAGGAGTTTCCATGCCAAAGTCTGGGTTTTTTTTAACCTTGTATCCTATGACACCATGAAGAGGAAGGTGAAGAAGCACAATGTGGACTTGGTTTTTTTTAATTTAAATACATTTGAATGAAACTTTCAAAGTGTCTTAGTGACTTATGGAACTTAATCTAATTGGGAGACTGCTGAGACTTGTGTACTCAAGGGGTAAACATGTTTGCCAGTCTCCCCATCTGACATTTTTTCAGCTCCTAACTTCATCACTGTATGAGAATTAATCCACTTGGTTAAGTTCTGCCTTTTTTTTTTTTTCTGCCTCTTCAGACAAGTGAGAGAGAGACTGAAGAAGCAGGTTGTTGAGATGACAGAGAAATTTCCAGGCTTCAGACCAGGACTCGCAATTTTGCAGGTATTGTGTTCTTTAACGACTACAGAAAATTTGTGTTGCTTTGCAATGATAAGTGCCCAGCTGACAAACTTCATGAAATCTGCCTTGCAAATAGGAACACTTTATAAGCAACAGAAGAGCCAAGTTCCCTGTGGGATGGTAACACAGTTCTGTGACATCTTTTCTTCAAGTACTGGGCCCCGCTTACATTTTAGGATTGGTTGGTTGTTTTTTTTCTTTGCTTTCATTAGAGCCTTGCAGTTCTCTGAGTGTTATGTTTGTGAAATGGTGAAAGGCTTCTTGCCTGTTAAGTGGAAGCAATGCTTGTAGACTCCATTCCAAGTCTCTGCGTTTGTGTGAGCCTCAAAGCCTGTCAGCTTTCAGAGTTATGTTTGTACCAGAAAACTTGGAAATGGGGTGTTTATTAAGGGATTTGGTCTGCTTTTGTGTCAGAACATCGCAAGAGAAGTAAGGGCAGCAGAAAAAAAAAGAAAAACAACCAAAACCGCCTTTGGCCAAGAAGACTTAAGTGCAGGGAATGGAACAAAATCCCATTGCTGAATTTGATTTCTATCGGAAGTGTCAGTAAGTGCTAGAATCTATACAGAAATACCTGTGGAGATAAAAAACCACTCGTGTATACAGGGTTGTGACCCGTGTTTGGCACAGTTAAGGCGATTTATTATTTTCCTTGGAGAAATAAAAGATGAAAACTTTTTGTGCTAAGATCAGGAAGTGACTAGCAATAGCAAGCATCATGGAATGGGAAGGTATTGTGTGGCTACAAAGGATCGATGGACTGAAGGTGGCTGCTTAGAGAAGTGACTTCTGTCCTTATTCAGTATTTTGGGCTCCTGAAGAGCTTTCAGTGTCTGTCTCTGTATTTTAGTGCTAAGACCACTGTAGTACACAAAGAAGCAGCTCCTCTTCAATGCCAGGAAAAGATTTGTTTATGGTTTGGGTTTTTTCTCATTTTCTTTTCCGTTAACTTGAAGGAGATCATCCCTACAGAAGTCTTGTCCTCAGGTGTTTACAAGGAAGGAGGAAGGCCTTTTATTTAAAATCTAGTAAGGGATGCTTTTGTGGAAGTTACCAAACTTCTGGGCCTGTAAACCATCTTCAAAAGTTGCTGTCTTGCAGTGTTATTGGAGTTTCATCTTGGTTGGCTGTGTTCTCTTCAATCCTGGGTTCTCTCAGAGTCCTTTACAAGCTGATTGCTGTTTGGTTCTCTCACACTTCTGTAAGCTACCAGACAGTCTGGGTTCAGAGTTCATCTCTTGGTACTGATATTCTCAGCTGTCAGTTTTTCAGTCAAGTCAGGAAAATTAGCTGTTTCTGATACGCAGCACCCCACACAGTATGCGCTCTTTTCTTGGGAGGTATCTGGTGTCCTCCTAGCTCAAAGAATAAGTCAGTTCATCTGGGTAATTTGTCCTGTGGTCAAAAATGTCATCTTTTGCACAATATATGTGTTCTATTTGCTGACATCTCCTGAAGCGTACTCTCTCGCTTCTTTTCTGCTGTGTATGAAGCATACCTTTCCCAAATCAAGCAGACATGAAAAGGTAGGAAGCCCTTTGTCTAACCCTAGGGAAGAAAAACCAGTGTATGCTAGGTGATCAGGTAACACCATCACACCTGCAGCCTGTAATCTTTATGAGAACCAGGGTGAGAACTCCCAGGTACCAGGGAACAGGGTTTCAAGTGTTTGCTTATCAGCTTGTCCTTATTTGGCCCTCATTTTCTTATGCTTACAAGGAGCATTTACCTTTAACTAAACATACTGGATGGTGGAAGTGGTCTTCGAAAGTACAGTTCTGTAAGCATCCAATATTGCCAAAACCCACAGGCATTTGTTCCACTTGATATTTTCTCTTTGTTCTTGTGTTGTTGGTTTTTTGCAGAAAAATTATCAAGGTTCAAAACAACAGAGATAAAAATCCTTCCATCAGGGCACAAATATGTGCGTAAAATTAAGATTCCTGGGTATCAAAGAGCCCCAGCTTTTCTGAAAGCCTTAATCAGATAATTGAATTTTATCAGCACCTGCTGGTCATGGTAATTAGATAGAGATTTAACTTTCTCTGATGAGATGGCAGGCAGTATTTTCTGGTTTGGAGAGCATTGTGTTTCTGTTGTTTTTCACTAGATATAAATGATGTTTATGTGGGAGTTGAGACAACTTGTCTTTAGCTTTCTCTTACTTGAAAGAACGCTTCCACGTAAGGTCCAGCTCTATCAGTGTGCTTTACAGTTATTCAGTAATACCTGTCTCCTTGGTATAGCTCAAAGGAAGCCAAGGGTTAAGCCAGTGTCAGCCTGTGGCTGGCTCTCTGTTCTGCAATGTGACAACTGTATTTTCATCCTTAGGTTGGAAATCGGGATGATTCAAACCTCTACATTAATATGAAGCTGAAGGCGGCTGCTGAGGTAATTCCCAAACTCTTAATATTTCTTTTTACCTTCCCACAGTAGGTCAGATCTGAGTATGGTAGAACAGATGCAAATCAAATAGTTATGTTGAAGCTTTGCCTGTACTGGAGAAACTAGTGGTGGCCTGAATACCTTGTTGTAAGGAGGCAGCATAGGTGTCCAGCCTGACACTTAGCGAAGCAGGGTGACAGCCACATGGTTTGGTGCCACTTTATGTGTGATGATCTCCTGGATTACATATGTTTGAAGTGCAGATGCTGTCTTGCATGACCTGTGGCTGTGCACTTATCTTCCCTGAGTGTATGGTAACTGCTGTTGCTTTGAATCTGTCACTGGGTGGTTCGTTATGTGCTTCAGCAGGGCTGGGAGCGGAGATGATCCCTGTATTCCTAGGTGATAGTTGGCATCTTCTGTGCTGGCATTTCAAGGCAGTACACTGACAAGCCAAGATGCTGCTGTTCATGTCAAAAGGCAAATAGAACAGTTGAAGTATGGACCATTCTAAGTAGGCAAACCACTAATATTTATTTTTCTCTTCCATTGATGTTATTTCCAAATAATAGGAATGTAGCCACAGGAACAGGAGATAGACCTGGGAAGTGTGACTGGTGTGGCTATGGCCGGGCTGAAAGAATAGCTGGATCAATCTCTGATGTAAATTCAGAAATCAGATAATTTGCTGGTGTTCTCATTTGCAGATTGGGATCAGTGCCAATCACATAAAGCTGCCAAACACAGCAACAGAAGCTGACGTAAGTAATATAGCCAATAACAAAAAAATACCTAACTTTGGATTTGAGCTTAAAAGATGCATTCACATTTGTCCTCTCATTTTATATAAAAAGATTGCTTCCCCATAGATATTAATTCATGAAAAAGGAACTAGAACCTGCTGAGTTGGGGGGGGATATTTTTAAAAAAGAAAACTGAAACACTACAGCTTAAAATGTAGAGATTTTAACAGGTATTTTTCTAAAAATAAAAAATGTGAGTCATTTATACTCTCAGGTGAAAAAACTAAGCATATTGTGTGTATCTCTTAATCCACATAGGATTGCACTTTTTCCTTTGCTTCTGTAGTATTTCAGTTTATCAACTGTTAGGTTTTTACTCTGTACTTGTTGTAGGTTCTCAAATGCATTGCGTCTTTGAATGGAGACCCTGCTGTTCATGGCTTTATAGTGCAACTGCCACTTGACTCTGATAAACCTATCAACACGGAAAAAATAACCAATGCCGTTGCACCTGAGAAGGATGTAGATGGGTAAAATGACCTCACATCTGGAGAGCATGACAGCTGCTCCAGAAAGAAACATTTTTCTTTTGGAGGGTTATCATGAGGCTGGGAATCTTACTTGGCCTTTATTCTTTCAAAATACAGCTTAAGTAGCATCAATGCTGGGAAACTCTCTAGAGGGGACCTTGGCGACTGCTTTATTCCCTGTACACCAAAAGGATGCATGGAACTTATCAGGCAGACAGGTAAGGAAGTTTCCATCCATTATTCATGAGTGCAGCAGTCTTCAATAAGAGGAGAAATTACGCACCTTGCAAGTCTATGCATTGCATTGAAACTTTGGTTGAAATACCACATTTCATCTCTGCTTTTTCAAATAGGAAAAGAGCTACTTTTAAAGTGGTCCTTCCACCCTCCCTCCCAAGTCCAGTCCCCTGTCACACACAGCCCAGAAGAAAAACCTTATTCTGACATACCAGGGCTAGACTTGAACTGACCAAAAGACTGTGGAGCTGTTGGAGTTAGTTTGTAGTAGGGTGCAGGGTGACCTATTTTTGCTTTCTCCTAACTTCCTTTGGTGCAGGCGTCCAGGTTGCAGGGAAAAGAGCTGTAGTGATTGGTCGCAGTAAGATCGTTGGTGCTCCCATGCATGACCTGCTACTCTGGAATAATGCAACAGTAACCACTTGTCATTCAAAGACATCAACACTGGCTGAGGAGGTAAGAACAGGATAGGTCCATGAGGCTGTAACTGTCTGCTGCACGCCAGTGCTGCCTACTGCACATTTCTGCCTGGCATATTGCTGTGCTTTGGGTTGTCTTTCATTTGAAGCAGTTTCCCAGTCCTGGTCATTGGATGCTTTTGTAAATACTTCTGCTGGAACAGGATCCTGATTATTTCTGACCCTTCATTAAAGATTTTTCATTGTAACAATAAAACTAATTTTTTTCTTGTTTTCTTTGGGCAAGTGCTGAGAATTTTGTCATCCCTTCCAAATCTCCAAATAGTGATATGCAAGACAGGTTATGTTTTTGTTTTCTTCCCAAAAAGGCCAGGTGGTCTTTTGCTTTACTGACTGGGAAATGCTAGACCAAATGTTTTTTTCCAGTTTTTTCTTCCAGTCTATTTTCTGTGACTGGGAGTTGGTACCGTTCTCCCTCTAGCAGTAGGAGGGACAGAAATAGTGTATTGCTGTGCTGCCACCTACTTGGATTTTGTAGAGCAATCAGCACTGCCAGGCTCTATAGGCAAGTATTAAAGCTGAAAAGGGGTAGGTGTATTCGAATATAACTCTCAAAGATCAGAAACACTGCAATGCTTCATGCCATTAAGTTGCTGTCATTAGGTTAATTAACAATTGGAGTGCTACTTCTTAATGAAATCTTTAAAATAGTATATCCCCCAGAAGATTAGAAGATAAAAATTAAATTCCAAAGGATAGCAGCTTCCTAAGCAAATATGAATGAAGCAGTGCAAAAAGTGACAACGCACTTTAATCAGTGTGTCTAGCACCGGATTTGGGACCAGACCTGTCAAATTTACTGAGTATTGTCTGAACAAATATTAGTCCTAAATTACAATCAGCCTTCCCAGGAGCTACATATTATACAGACCTGGACATAAAACCTATCAGAGAGTGCTGCTTCAGTTTCTGTGCAGGGGTTGTTCTTGGCTGCTCTCTGATGAGTGCTGGGTATATTTCTAGCATTCAGCTAGCATATGAAGGGATATTTGAAGGGAGGAAGATAAGAATATACAGATGGCTTTAATTTTATCCAAAAGTAGTCTCTATGATGCACTTGGGAATCATGGAGGAGTTCAAAGGAGGTTGTGAAGTGTTGACTAGCAGCAGTTCAGAATAGGAGTGTGAAAATAGGCCATAATTTCTGGCTACAGGAATTTGTCCTTGCCAAGGAACTGCTAGCTGCCTACCTTTAACTGCTGGCAATGCCCTTCCATCCCTCTGATAGCAATGGGTAAGCACACAGCTTTGCTGCAGATCATGCTGGTGTAAGTTGCTTTTGAACAGCCGTGTGATCTTCCATGGCTGGTGTGATACAGAGTTGTTTGGCTTTTTTTTATAGGTGGGCAAAGCTGATATCCTGGTGGTTGCAGCTGGGAAAGCTGAAATGGTAAAAGGTGAATGGATCAAACCTGGTGCAATCGTAATAGACTGTGGAATTAATCATGTGCCAGGTGCGTGGGTAATGTATAAGTGGGGATGTGTTTATTTGTATATAAATGCAGTTACTAAGCAAGTACATGGATACTGTTTCCTTGGTGTTTTTAGTCCATAGGACATCTTTCTCTTTTAAGTCTGTCTTAGGTAATGATTGCAAGCTCTGAAGATGCCAGAACAAAAAAGGTTGGTCTGAAGTACTGTCCTAAAGCAGATCATTGGTAATTTTGTTTCTGCTTTCAGCCAGGCTGACCATTAGTAGAGGGAACAGGAAACCTAGGGTATATTCCAACAGAATATCTATGTAATTTGCCACAGCTACATAGTGAAGTCTTCCTGCTGTTGTCACCTGTGAGCGTGCAGCTTTGCTGTCAACACTTTGCAGTTAGGTCTGATTAAGCTGTTCTGTTTGAAATACATAAATGGCAAGCAGTCTCATAATGTAGCTGTGGATTTGTTGTATCACATCATTAACTTCTTAGGCTTGAATAGTTGTCTTAAAACAATGCAGCTTCTGCAAGGCTATTGGTGACAGTGACTCTGGCATAGAATAAAGTGCTTTAGCATAGTGTCTTGTAGGGTGGGGTTTCACTCCTTCATGAAGGAGGAACAGACAGTCTGGCAATTTCTGTTTTCATCTCATTTTAAATCCAAATTATAGATATTGAATGATATGAAAAATTAGTCACCATCCAACTCTCTCTGTGCTACGCCCACAAGGCTTTTAAAAGGTAGTTTTCATAATTAATCAGTCATTTTGTTGCCATTATTTAATGGAATGTAAAGAAATTTCTGTTCAGCAGTCTTGTTCGTCAAAGATGACATTGAGTTGCATTTAAAAACATTAATCTTCTTTATAATTAAAATTAAAAAGTCATCTGCTGTTGCTGTTTGTTGAGTGATTTATTTATGCCAAGCAACCCAAACTTAAGCAATTTACCAAAACCTACGCAGGGTCACTGCTGATTTACATGAAGCAGAATGGCTTGGAGTCTTCCCCACTAATACGTTGCAAATAAAACTACCATTGTTTTTCTGACATGTGACAATATGACCTTTTTCAGGCATGATGTGAACTGTATCTCTGAGGACACATCCCAGTTTTTCTGCAACTGGTCTGCCTCAGGAGGTGCACTGAGATCTGGGCTTCTTGTCTGCTCAGCCTGCAGTCAATGTAGCATGGCAATACGCTTCATCGCCTTGTAAGACTCTGTAATCAGGACTTGATAGAGTACCATGGAAATTGTCACATTTCAGAATGATGGATTTTGTGGTCTTCTGTGGTTTTCTGAAGCTGCTCAGTTTTCCTGCTTCTTTCTTCCCTTCTTACAGATTGCAAAAAAAAGTTTTCAGAGTAGTCTTTTGGGAAATCAGTGCCGGAATTGTAGGAATTGCAATGCTACAGGAAGAATGGCAGCTAGTTTGCCAGCTTCTCCAGCTACATCACTGTGCAGATAGAATATTGCTACTAGCTGTGACAGTGCTTTGAATGTTGCAGGGAAGGAAATAGCACAGTTGCCATTCATCTTGCCATGGCTGTAAGTGCACCCAGCTAGGTTCTTCCTGGCTGTAGATGTGAGTTACAGCTGGAGGACATGGCAACCTCAGGATGTGCCTATACTTTGCAAGTCAGAGTGTCCTGTACAGGCAAATCCCAACATGATTGGACTTACCAGTGCATTAACACTATCCAGACTTGCCAAGTTGGAGTTGAGGTTCCAGCCATGTAGCACCACACAAATGCAGCTGTTTTGTTTATGAATGGAGAGTGGCCTGTATATTCCCAAGGATGCTAGTTTGGAGGCTAGAATAGGCAGTTTAGGCATGTCTGGCTTTGTGTTCATGTGCACTGCAGCTGAACAGAATGTCTTCCATGTCTCCAGGTAGAGAGAGAGGACGAGAGAATCTCCTTAAACCTCTGTTAAAGCAGAGAAGTGTGTTTTGTTCCCTTTCCAAACCGGATCGCGTTTGTCTTTCTCTCCTCGCTGCTGCAGTTTCAGGGCTATTCCAGCAGATAATCTGAATGCCTTACTCCAGGCCTGTAGGAATTATTTTCCTACAGGAAGGGAGAACAGTGCAGACAGGATGTTCCTAGAGATGGAATGGTCTTTAGAGTGCCCCTGTATGAGTCCTGATGGAAGAGGCAACTCTGTTCAGAGACCTTCTCTACTATGGGATATTTCAGCCCTTCCCAACAGGGAATCTTGAACAGTGGATTATGAGAACAGCAAAGGAGGAACAGCCCCTGTTGATCTTGGTGCCATGCTCTTCAAACACCAGAAGAGCTAAAAAGATGTGAAAAGCCTTGACTTGATGCTCTATTTATACCTTTATGTACTGGGAATCAAGTTGGTATCACAAGTCTGTAAGATCAGATTGTGTTGGATCCCTCATGAAATGCCTTTCCCAGTGGTGTCCAGGAAAAGCAGCAGACTGCGAGCAGGTGGTCTCAAGTTTTATAGATGAGGGTCATGTATAGTCTTGTGTATTTGCAGTCATATATCCACCAGAAATGGGTTACAGTTGGATATACATTGGCACAAGTTTGCTTGGAAATCAATGTGGATAATCTGAGCCCTTGACTGTGAATTGTTGCTGGTCCAGAAGCTGCCCACAGGCTCTGTCATGCAGCTATCCCTGGAGATAGATGGAGACCATCATACCTGTTCGTTCCATCTCCAGGTCTTTGGATGCTCCCTCTCTTGATTCCAGCTGGCTAGAGAACCTACTGGGCCAAAGAAGGCACAGGCACTGAGAATGTTTATAGTGTCACTGATATTTTGTAACTAGTTTGGTTTTCTTTACAAGTAAGATGATGAATATTGAGAAGGTGAAATTATGGGAAGAGGCAGAAAGTGTTGTATGTGAGCTTTCCTTCAAAAGAATATTTTAAAGGTAATTGAGTAGCTCCTAGGTTGTGCTCAGCAGTGCTTGGCGTGAGGTGTGGCTGGCTTGTGCTCATCACTGTCTCTGTGTACTTGGAGTGTCTGATTCATTGCTCATTTTCCTCATTCTTAGGCCTGGAGTCTTCCTGGCCAGCATGGCTGGTAAGCTTGCTTGCCATCCTTGGAAGAAAATATGATTATGTTATTTGCCTTTTGCAACCTTAATTAAACCAGTTT
Organism: Piaya cayana; assembly: GCA_013389865.1. NCBI lineage: Eukaryota > Metazoa > Chordata > Aves > Cuculiformes > Coccyzidae > Piaya > Piaya cayana. Next base: position 31,951 of record WAAB01020333.1, read on the forward strand.
CCAGGTTGGAAGGCCAGACTGGTCTGCAGTTCAGGCAGCAAAACTGACAGAGGCTGTAGGAACAGTGTTTAACAGCTGTGATGTTGCTCAAGCTTTGAACTTCAGGGAAAAGAAGGGTCGCTTAAAATGTAAACACAGCAAAACATCCAAGCTGCTAATTGTCAGTAACAATGCAGCTAAAAATTAGTGTTGGCAGGAGCTGCTTTTGTTCCCTCTTTGTTTTTTCTGCAGTCAGCTGTTTGGGAGATTGCTTTCTCTTCCATTCCTTCCCCTTGCCAAACGTACATTAAAGGTACTGACTGAGTTCTGTTCAAACATATGTTTACCGTATCCAGTGTAGTATTTCAGTGCAAGAACATTAACATTAATCTTTAGGTATTTCATGCTGCTTACTTTCTTAGAGTCTTTGTATCTGAAATGAGGATCTGCCACTTCAGGAGAAATATAAATTTACTTTCTTGTTTTGCTCTGTTTATAATCAATGGATGCCTAGATCACTGTGCTAGTTTACTAATGCATTTTGTGTTTTTCCTCTCTCTTCATGGGTGTCCTTAAAGGGCACCTCTGGAAAAAAGTGTGTTATCTGCTTCTTAATTGTCAGGGCATGCAGTGCAGTGGGGTATAGCAAATTTTGTTGCCAGAAAGAAATGTGATTATTCTGCTGGAGCTCTCTTAAGTGAGCTGTGAGGTTTGTTTTGACAAGACTCTGATCTCCGTGAACTGCAGTATTTAGGGGGCCATCGTTTGAATGTCAGCAAGTAATTGAAAAGCTTAACACTTTCTGTCTTCAGTTTTTGTAAAGGCAGGTGATTTTATTTCATAGTAAGGCCTATTTCCTCCAAAATTGAGCAGAGCAGTTATAAACCTGAGGTTTTGGAACAAGTCAGGTATGTTTCTCCTCTCATTTCTTGTAGACCATTGATTTACATCTCCTTCAAACTGGAAACTTTACTAATCCTTCAGAGCTATGCAGCAGGACCTGAGAGGATGGTTCAGGAGCCATCTCTATTGTGTGTCCCACTTCCGCCATTTTTTTCTTGCACAGATGTAAGACTTGGTCTGTGCTTTGGTCCCTCTGCATTTGTTTTGGAGTCATTTTCAGACTGTCCTGTGGGCCATGTGACATTGAGAAAATACTTGTGTCCTCAAAGAAAGGGAGATCAGTCTGGCTGAGGATAAATGGTGCTTATGGGAAGATATTTTGCATGTGCTGTTGACACTTTCTGAATGAAGTATGATGGCAACGTCTTCATCTTGTGATGTTGTTTTAAGTTTTTATCTTTCTTTACAGCTTCTTGAGTACTCAGCTTCTGTTTATTTTACTCCAACAGAGGAAGAGACTTCAGCATCAGTCAGTGCTGCTGCCTCTGTTGTTTTGGTGAAATGTAAAGCATAACTTAATTTTTCCTTAAATCCCCAGACAGCACAAAGCCCAGTGGAAAACGAGTTGTAGGAGATGTAGCATACAGTACAGCAAAGGAAAAAGCTTCCTACATCACCCCAGTTCCTGGTGGCGTCGGGCCTATGACTGTGGCCATGTTAATGCAGGTGTGTGGGGAGACTGTGAGACTGCTGGTAATCTCATTATTTGCCTTTGGGGTATGGTGCTGCTGACCATCAGGACACTACTAGAGCAACTGGTGCTTCCTTGCTCTTATAGAGGTCTAGTTAGGATTTCCAGCTTCTAGTCTAAACTATTTTGGATTCAGTTAACTGAGGAACATGATGGACATTAAGGAAATATTAGGACAGAGTTTTTTCAGTTGAGTATTTTTGGGGGGTTAGTTGGTTGTTTCCCATTCTTACAAGACAATGAGAAATGGGCTTGTCTTGCAGTGCTCTGGCTGTAACTCTAAAACTATCTGTACAGTGGTTGGATAAAAAGGAGGAGAGCAACACTATAAGCCAGCTCCTTCTGTTTCTTGTTTTACTTAAAACCCCCTGCTGGTGAAGAACACCCCAAAATGTAGAACACTGGAAGATGGGTAGGTGGATAGATAGATATAGTGGAGTTTTTTTCTTTTTAAGAAAACTACGAGCAGACTTTCATTTTGGATTGTTAGCAAATGCTTCAATCAAAGCACTTTCTTCTAATCCCAAAGTGAGACAGGTGGGAGGGGAAAACCTTTCTGAGTCTCTGTTAACCAGCATGGTTTGTACAGTGATGGTTGCTATAATTCATTCTCATGCTCATTTTAGAGCACAGTGGAGAGTGCACAGCGTTTTCTAGAGAAGTTCCAGCCTGGAAAATGGAATATCCAGTATCACCAACTTTCCCTAAAAATGCCTGTTCCAAGGTAATGCTTTCAGTGAAGCCACTGGTAGTGTTCATGCGGTGTAGTGTTCATGTCTGTTCCCAAGCTTTGCATAATACGGGATGTACATGTATGCAGACTGTAGTTGGCTTTGAAGTTTGGAGAGACATAGAGACAAACCATTGTGAACTCTTATTAAGGGAGCAAAGCTCACCTGCAGTAGTGCTGTGACATATATCAAAGTGTAAGCTTGGGTCATCCTGATAAATTAAGGCATAAACATGGACTTCGCAGACTCTTTAGGCCAGCTAGATGGCTGCTGGTACAGCAAATAGTGAGACACGTATTTTTCAAAATGGTCAGTCTGAAAAATCTATTGAAAATATTAAAAAAATAGCAGAAAGAGGCATAACACGTTGCCTACAAAAAGACATTTTTCTGGGCTGTGAGGATGTGGGTTGGGTTTTTTTTGGTTTTGGTTTTGTTTTGTTGGTTTTATTTTTTTAAAAAAGGCAGCTTTGAGGATGTGTCTGTTCAAATGCAGCTAGATCAACAGATTTAACTAGGAGGGGTTAAATCTTCTCTAAAAATACAGGTTAGATGTTTGTAATTTATGCCAGCCAGAAGAAATACTGAGAAGTCTTTGACTTACAAGCTGACTTTGCTCTTTCTTTAAGTGATATTGAAATATCACAGTCTTGCATACCCAAACCCATTGATCAAGTTGCAAGAGAAATTGGCCTGCTCCCTGATGAGGTGGAACTCTATGGCCAAACTAAAGCGAAAGTCCATCTGTCAACTCTGAAACGTCTGAAGAACCAACCAGATGGCAAATACGTTGTTGTTACTGGGTATGTATTTCCTTAAGTGAGGCATCACCTCCTGCTGTCAAGGTGAAGTTCTAGTGGCGTGGCTTGCTGTTGGATTGTCTTTTTGTAAAGTGACTATATGAGGTGCTCTGGGTTTTCATAAGTCACACTTTGAAAATCTAGTAGTTTCAGAAATAGATTTATCTCTTGCGGCAAATACTGGGAATGTAGTTTTAACATTTCTCTCCTGGAGATGAATTTTTTTTGGTCTCCAAATCAGAGTTATGAAGGGCAGACTGGGTCAGTCAAAGTTCTCATCTAGCAGCCTGCCTTCAATAGTAACTATAAAGTGGTTTCAGAGGAAAGTCTCTGGCAGTTACATGATAATTTGCCAATCTCATTCCAGTTTCAAACTGATGAAGATCAGCCTAAGTCTGAGCCAATCCAGAATTTGGGTTGACAACAACTGCAGTCACTGGATGACTGTTCTGTCCCTGTGAGTGTTTTGAGTCTCACCCACTACATTTTTTTTTTTGTGTCTGTTTTGCTTCTTCACTGCAGGATAACTCCTACTCCCCTGGGAGAGGGGAAGAGCACTACCACTGTTGGTCTTGTTCAAGCCTTAGGAGCTCACCTTCACCAGAATGTCTTTGCCTGTGTTCGGCAGCCTTCTCAGGGGCCAACCTTTGGTATAAAAGGTATGGGTTTTTCTTTTGCTTGCGGTTGAACTAACTGCGGAAAGATGTCATTCAGAGATTTTATTCTGCTGTCTGGTAGTTTTACAGTTACAATCACATTTCTTTTAAGAAAGAAAAACCTTAGGTAAATCTTCAGTGTTGTCTTCAAGTGCTGTGCTGGGATTTATATTAAGCTGCACATCAGTAGCTACCTCCTTAAATCCATTAAGCAAACACATTTAATACCACTCTGGGCTAGAGCGACCTTTGTTTGCGTGATTTGACTGTTGTTTCTCTGTAGGTGGAGCTGCAGGTGGTGGCTATTGTCAAGTTGTCCCCATGGAAGAGGTAATTCTTTATACAAAGCCTTGTTGTGCATGTAACTGACAGACCGTGAAGAGATATCACAGTCAGATAACTTACATAGTCTCTTTAGTTTATGGCCCTATGTAGCACTCTTAAGAACTGGATGCTTGATTTCCACAAACCTTTTTTTAAAAACAAATAAACACAAACCATCTTTGGTTGTTTCAGAAGGGTGACTGCATGATCAGGGAGCTTCATAGAAACGGGAATTCCCAGTTTCTCTCTTCCCTCCTCTGCCTTGAATTGCTGCATACCCTTCAGCAAAGTACAACCTGTGCCTCTGTTTCCTAGCTCTGAAATGAGGATAATAATAACATCTTAGTAAGTTTTGGAAGTATATTAAGTAGTTCTGTCAGCAGTGGTGGTCACTGACTCTTGCTGTGAGCTGTTTCTGGTGTAGTTATGTTTTAGATTACTAAGATGAAATGGGAAAAGGAAAGTTTGGAATCAGTAATGCCAAAACCTCAGCCTGTGGGGATCTGGCACTGCAGCATATTTCTGACGTGACTTGGCAACAAGAAAAATCCCAAGTCTGGGGGCAGGGAATTGAAAGGCACGTGTAGCACGTGCTCTTGAGCTTCTCTAAACTCTGAAAGTAATTGCCTGTATAATTCTACCTTTGTCTTGTGCACTATAGATTGACACAGGGCAATTCTAGGGAGAAAAGCAGAAATGAGCAAAAGGGCTCTTCGTTCCAATTGATGCAGCAAGTCCTTAAAAGATAGAATGTTAAGGAGGCAGAATATTAATGTAGTCAGAACATGTGTGAATGATAGATATGACAGAAAAAAATAATCTCCTCCTGTTTGGCAGTGTTAATAAGACGAGCTAAAATACTTAACTTTGCACAGCAGTGGGGAACAGCCCCACTTTTGGAACCAAACTGGCTGAAAGGGCTTTCTTTGAGTATGAACCCACATGGTATAAATACAGACAGTTTTGTGGGGGTGTTTTAGTCGAAGCATGTCTCACGAAATGGGAGTATCGGGAGTCACTAGTTGTAGTAATGACCTTGATGCAGCATTGGCTATTTCTGCATGCAGCTTTCATCCTGGTAAAAAATCAGCAAATGAAAAGCCTTTGAGTTCACACTGCAGAACCAAGGAAGTAATAATTGCTTTTTTGCTGCATGTATGTATGAGACAACAATTAGCACTTGCTAATTTTGATTGATAATCATTACAAGCTCCATTCTGCTTTTAGCTGGCTGGTTTTTAAGACCACAGTAGCAAGGCTACAACAAAGTGGTGTCATAAGATCTCTGTCTTGGCACCTCTTTCTAGAGTTCCCTTTTCATCTTCCTCCTTTGCTGCTCTGCAAACAATGAAAAAATCCTCTGCAAAGAATTGTTTTAACCACACCTTTTACTCCTCTACCCTAATGCAGGTTTATCATGCAAGCTATATATCCCAAGTCTTCTGTCAGTACAGCTACAACTCAGCCAGATAACTTACGTAGACAAACCTACTCAGACTATCTTTTAATGAGGTTGAATGAAGAAAACTACTAGCAGTGTCACTGTGCACTACGTGGTCTACAAGTTCTGCCTACGATAGGGTGTGTTTGAGTGGTTAGCTTATGCAGAGCTCTGTGCAACCACAGGTCTGGTGCTAGCACTACACAAGATCATTAGTTTCAGTTTAGCTCAGATATCTTTGTGGGAGCAGCAGAGGCAGCTAACGAGTGTGTGAAACCTGTTGTGCAAATGACAGTGGGTCAGAAGGAAGGTGAAGGAGGAGCAATGCACATGTGCCTTACCCATGGTCTTAGGTGTCAAGTAGTCTGTGAGAACAGTTCTCACGAAAAACAAACCTTTTTGTTTGGAAGCTTTGTTCTGGAAGTTTGTAAAATGACATAAATGTGGGGGAGGCATTTTTCTGTTTTTGAGAATTTCTTTCCTCTTCCACATACTGCACTGAGCAATCTCTCCCCCTCCACCCTCACCCACTTTAAAATTGCTATTAATACTTCTCTTTCCATCTGTCTACGATAGATTGAAATAAATGAAAATTGCAGCAGGATGAGTTAACTGATATGCTTTATGTCCTCTAGTTTAACCTTCACCTCACTGGTGACATTCATGCTATCACTGCAGCCAACAACCTGGTCGCTGCTGCTGTCGACGCACGTATATTCCATGAGCTAACTCAGAATGACCAGGTATGGTCGTTCCTTATGATGTATTTGGACTTAGCTCACTTTGGCCAAGATGTTTTGGGTGTGCAGGCGGTGCTAACCATCTTTTTCATTCTGCAAGGCTCTCTACAACCGCTTGGTGCCTTCTGTCAGTGGTGTTAGGAAGTTCTCAGACATTCAGATCCGAAGACTAAAGGTAAGTTCACTGTTTTCCCGTAGATTTCTGGTTCTGTTCCACTTAGTCATCTTTTACGTAGGCAGAATTAGCTTACACAGACCTATGTGTTGTCCTGTAGATCCTTTTGCTGGCATACGTTTTTTATGTAAAATTTGCAGAATTGTAGCCCTCTGTACAGCACAGAAAACAGTGAGATGCAGCTCCAAGGGAAAGACTCTTTGATGTAATTCTCTTCATCCTATGCTGTATGACTAACACAGTGGGAACAGGCAAAGGGTTTAGTGCCCTTTATTAATAGTGTCAGTTCAATGTCCTTAATTCAGTTTAAGAAAGGACCAGAATCAGTCTCTGTACTTTATACGCAGTCATAGCTAGAGGTGAATAGTTCCTATGTGACAACTATACAGATGAATTGCCTTTTTTGTGTTGCATTATAAAATTCAGCAAAAGGGGAATGTGGTTTTGTCTTATCCAGGTTGAGAAAACGGAAAAATGGAAAAAATACCCCCCCTCCCACATTGCCTCTTCCTTCCCGCAAAAAAGAATTTCCAGTTACATGAGTGGCCCTGCTCTTGCATGGCAATCCCTGAGCAGACCACAGCTCCTCTGATACTCGAAAGTTAATGTGAACTAGCATGTGTCCCTGGCCTCTACAGAAATGAAAATTAGCAGAGGACTAGTTTTACATGGAGCTTGGACCTTGTGGCTAGAAGGACAGACTGGGGCTTGCTAAGCTCATTCAAAGTACAGACCTGTTTGTACAATATTCAGACCGGATCATTACCCATTTGGAGATCAGGAGCAGTAGTTACACATCCTAGGAAGCTAAAACTCTGATTTATCCGTTTGCTATAATGACTCAACCATTAGAGATTGTGTGGTTTGCTTCCACTGCTTAGCAAAGAAGCTGTGTTGTATCACTTGGTGTTCCTGACAACTGCTGAGGGAACTCTACCTAACCACTCTTCTGGTTGTTAAATGTCAAAATGTGAACAGGATACTAATATTCCAGAAAGACTATCTTTTCATTTTTTATTTATTTTTCTAAATTATGTGCTTGAAGAGGAAGCAAACAGACCTTCTCTCCTGCTGCTCTTCCAGAGAAAAATATGACTTAGCTGTCTAGTTAATTGAAAAAAGCTTGCTCGTTCATAAATCAACTCAATCGTTTTCCTTGTCCCTAAACTCGCACTTGTATTGGGCTTCTTCAGATAATTCTACTCTCAATTAAGCAACTTGGCAAACTGCCCATCCTCTCTGTATGTTCAAGATCAGCTTTCTGGGATTCTGACAACCTTGTGACTGAATTGTTTAATTCCTCCTTTGTGCTGCTTAAACAGCCTGCTGAATGCAGTGTCTTAACTACACATGGCTGTGTGCAGTGACCCTAGGCAAACTAATGAGAAAGGGATGTAACATGTGGGACTAATGATCAGAACAAGGCGGGTAAGAAACGGCAGAGCTTGCTCGCGCTCTCTCTCGCGCGCGCTCTCTCTCTCCCTCTCCCCCCTCTTTCTGTAGATGCTTTGCACAAAGCTTGGTGACAACCTGTCCTAATGAGCTCTATTGTCTGCCTTGCCCTTTACTAGCAAGCCTTGCTTCTGTATGCACACTGATATGGATCATCTTATGTTGTTGTGGAGTCTAGGAGAAGGGGCACCAAAAAAACAGCCCCTCCTTTTTTCTGAATATGTAGATACTGCTGCGAAAGACTCATTGTTCTAGTGAAACGTTCTTTTCTGTGAATCTTTTCATTATACCTTTTTTTTCTTTTTTTTTTTTTTTATCTTTCCTCCCATAGAAATTGGGCATTAACAAAACTGATCCTACAGCTTTGACAAAGGAAGAAGTAAACTTATTTGTGAGATTGGACATTGACCCAGGCACCATAACGTGGCAAAGAGGTACAAGAGCCATTAAATGGAAGAAACAAAATTTGTGTCAAAAGAGAGGCTTGCAAGTGCAGCAGGAACTGTATTTCCTGGGAAAATGGGAAAGAGAGCAGGCCTGGCTTCTCCTTCTGAGTGTTTGGTGGGAAAGATGCCCGCAGCTGGGATCCCATTTCTGAAGAGTCTGACACAGGGCCATGGATCTGCTCTGAATTCACTAATTGGTGCAAGTCTGTGTTTCTGGATTTGTTGGTCGCTGAGAGAGTTGAATTTGGCAGCTATAGCCAGCAGCCTTTTTACCTGACTGAGAAAGCTCTATGAGCAAGGGTAGAGTTCTGCTATGGAATTAAACTCCGTTTTAGTCTGCCCACTTGCTGTGTTGAAGACTGACAGCAAATAAGGGCCAGAATTCTAACCTGAAATTAAGATCAGTCTCTGGCCTGGCAGATTTAACATTTCACTAGCAAAAGAAATTTCAAATATAGATTTTCCACTGATTTAGACCCCAAGAGTATTGCTTTTTCTTCTCTTTATTTAGATACACTGTGATCTGTATTCTCTAAAATTCACTTCATAAACTGTAATACAGCTAAAATAATCTGCTTCGTGGGATATATTTTGTAAAATACTTTAAATTTTTCAAGCAGATAGTAAGAAACAGCAAATTTAAGCTGGTATTTGATAATTTGTTTTTCCAAGGTAATTTGAGTTAATGGGATTATATGAAACTATTCCCACTAAATGTTAGAATCTGACCATTTTATCACTTAATTTATAAAATTATAATTTTATTCCCTTTTGCTTGTAATAATTTCCTGATTTCACATTGACTAACAATGGTGAAAAAGCAAATGGAGTTATACTAGCAGCTCTGCTTTTCAGAAAGGCTTTGGACTTCTGGTTATTGCACACAAAGGGAGGCAGATTCCTTCTGGATGCAGTACAGGGTCTGCATGTGACTGTGGGTATCTTAACTTTGTCTTAGTTCAGTCCTGGGGGAAGAGTCACATTGAGCAGCACTTGCTGTTCTTCAGGAGAGGGTGGTATCTCAAACTGCCATCCTCTGTTCATAGGTGATCTAGATGAATGTTCATAATAGGGCGTAGATGTGACTTAGAATTTGCAATGTGACTTCTCATCTTTCTCTCTGCATTCCTTGCAGTACTGGATACAAATGACAGGTTCCTCAGGAAGATCACTATTGGACAGTCTCCAACAGAAAAAGGCTTCTCACGAGTGGTAACTGTTCCCTTTTCTTGCATGTTTTAAAAAGTACTTGAAAAACATGGTCCTAAAGGATGTTTCTGTAACTCAAAATGTTTCCATCTTTTCCCAATACCTCGTTAAAAAGAAAGCAGAAAGTCACATCAACCAAGCAGTTAAATTTGCTACCAGTGGAGTGTTTAGTTTTATTGTCTGTTCCCTCCTGGCCTATTTGGTCTTGAATGTTGTCTTCCCAAACTGAGATGACCGTGGTATAACAACACTGGTACACAGGTGCCCTCTGTAACTATGATGCATGGCAATGACTAATCCTCACCACTGTAGATGCTTTGGGTGGGATTTATCTGGCCAAAACTAGACACAGTATCTAAGCTTGTTCACAGAATCACTAGGTTGGAAAAGACCTACAGGATCATGAAGTCCAACCATTCCTATCAACCACTAAACNATGTGCAACCTAAACCTCCCCTGGCAGAGCTTGAGGCTATTCCCTTTAGTCCTGTCCCCTGTCACTTGGGAGAAGAGGCCGTCATCCTCCTCTCTACAACCTCCCCTCAGGTAGTTATAGAGAGCAATGAGGTCTCCTCTCAGCCTCCTTTTCTCCAGGCTAAACAACCCCAGCAATCTCAGCCGTTCCTCATAAGGCCTGTTCTCCAGCCCCTTCACCAGCTTTGTTGCTCTTCTCTGGACTCACTCCAGAACCTCAACATCCTTCTTGTGGTGAGGGGCTCAGAACTGAGCACAGTATTGGAGGTGCGGTCTCACCAGTGCCAAGAATAACCACCTCCAGGCTGCTTTTTGTTGTCTAGATTCAGTGTATAATCAATAGAGTAAAATGAGCAATCTAGGCTTTGACTACTCTCATCCCTTAAGTAACCATCAAATTCATAGTTCAAATTAATAGTGCTCAGAAAAACCAATTTCTATTGACTTGAAATGTCTCTAAGATTTTTAGCTTTGATGGAGGTGTCTGCATTATGTCGGATGAATTCTACCTTTCATTTTGTATAGAATCCAATTTTGTTTTTATCATCTACTGTACAGTTTAGTGATAGTCAGATGAGTTAGTAAGCTCAGTCTTCAAAAGTACAATTTAATAGCATTAAGCTTTCTTGCATGAATCACTAGTGTAAGTGCTAGGAGAGAGTCATGTAATAACAGTGGAGTAAGTAGTTCTTACTTAATTTTGCTGAAAAAAAATCCAGTTTAAAATGACCAAATTAAATGAAACAAATTCTGAGAGTAACACTTTGGATAACTTTTATATTTTATGTCTTTATTTTTGTGTCAGT
>WAAB01020336.1:0-40674 GCA_013389865.1 Piaya cayana
TGATTCTATGATCCTATGAATATAGAAGTCTGAGTTGCATGGAACAAAGCTTGTCTCTCTGTCATGCCAGAGGTTTCTTTTCCAAAGCAATGCTTGCCAACCCCCTTAAACCTTGGCCAACTCACTTTGAGGAGCATGCTCAGAGCAGGTGGTGTATGGAAATAAGGCAACATTCAGCTGTGGTTGAGCTCTAAGGTTTATTGTAGTGATGCAGACAAATTCCTGTTATCACTATGGTCACTACCAGTGCAGCTACACACTGTTTGTTGGATATAAATATAATGCAGGTGGTGTTTTTTAAATGTAGAGGCCAAAAAACCCAAATTCCATAATTTGTTTAGTATTCTTTGAGATAATAAATAATGATTATGTGTGTTTCAGTGCTACAGTAAAACTAACCGCAGTCTGATGGTAGGTTACTAGTTCTGTTTATTCACTCTGTCTTTTTGTGGCCATTTTGATAGTTTGTAGACTTAGTTTTATCAAAGTTTGCACCTTCTCTGGAAAGAGCAGTTACTGGCAAGCAGCAACAGGAAAGCCTGGACCTGTAGTGCCAAGTGCCTGTTTTGTGGTGTGGGTCAGGGAGTTACGGTTCCAGGCCCTGGGCGGGAGAGGACGATCCCTTCCCTACTTTGCTGCACTCTGTTCTTTGGCTACGCTGGTCCAGGAAAGAAGGGATAGTTATGCTCATGGTTTGTTTCTGCAGCATTTTAGATTTTATCCCATTTAATTTATTGGGACGCAATTCGTTTATCCTTCGCAGAAGCGAAACGCTATTCCGAGTTGTCACTCAGTGAACAGAAGGTGCAATTTTCCAAAGCTGTCACACACGTTAATATTTTAACGTAGAGCTGGCATTTCATTTGAGAGGGAACCATTATTATTCCATTAATGCTTGGGGGAAGTGCCTGAAAGATCCCGTCTCTCTAATCCTCTCTTGCCTCAAGCTCCTTTGACCTTCCTTCATCCGTGGGCATTAGCTTTGTAATCCCCTGCCGCTCATTTTTTCTTATCAGAGGATTTGCTGAGGCCGATGTCTGACATGCCTTCCACACAGTTACCAGCAGTCACTTAAAGTTGAGGTCTATCTGTCCTGTTTAAACCGACGGATAGAGCAGAGATGGCAATTTTAGTGACAGGTATATTTTAAACCTTGAAGGGTTTCATGCTTGGGAGCCAAGGATCATCTGTTTTAATTTCATCTGAGGCCTTAGCCTCTTACTAGCTGTATCGATTCTGTGGGGATCATCCCTGAGAATGCAGCAGCTTCTGGGTGATATTTTGTCTTTTACAATCACTCTGTTGTTAATTACAGCCACGATAACGGTTGCACATCCAGCGGGGCTAAGGTTGAGATCATTATCTGTTATCCAGCACGTGTTTTGTTAAACAGCAAAAGGTTTTGTGGTATGAAATCAAAGGAAAATGCACATTCTGAGTGGTTTTGGGAAGCTACCGATTATAGTGGCTTTTTTTTCTTCCACATGATGTGCTACAGAGAAACAAACCAGATTTTCCCCTACAAAAATGTCAAGAGACCTTCCCCTCTCACAGTGGTTTGGTAGCTACTGGCTCTTCAGCCACTTTCTCTCCTTATGCTGAGGCTTTTTGGCAACCAGAGATCATTTATTAAGTCACATTTTTTGTTACTTATGGATATCTGTGGTGATTATTGATTTGTAGTCGTTACTTCACATCTGGGTGTACCTGGGTTTTCTGTCAGCAGATGGATAACACCCTGGGAAGCCCCTGATAACACGGTCATCACTTCACTCCCTTATAATTGGTAATTTATATCAAGATCCACTCTGCCACCATCACTTAGCTCCTCTGATGTCTTCTTNGGGCTGATTAGCCTGGAGAAGAGGAAGCTGAGGGGAGAACCCATCACACTCTGCAGCTCCCAGAGAGGAGGTTGTGGGAAGGTGGGTGCTGGGCTCTTCTGTCAAGTAACAAGTGGTAGGATGAGAGGAAATGGCCTCAAGTTGCGCCAAGGGAGGTTTAGGCTGGATATTAGGAAAAATTTCTTCCCTGAAAGCGTTGTCAAGCACTGGCCCGGGCTGCTCAGGGCAGTGGTGGAGTCCCCATCCCTGGAGGGGTTCAAAAACTGTGGCCATGGCACTTTGGGACACGGTTTATCTGGCACAGTGGGGTTGGGCTGATGGTTGGACTGGACGAGCATAGTGGTTTTTTTCCAACCTTAATGATTCTATGATTCTATATTTCATGTGAAGACAGAGTAGAGTGAGGTGTCATGAGTTCAGTATGGTATTTGCAAAGCCTCCACAGAACAGAAATGTCCTCTCAGCCAAATAAAAAATATTTTATTTGCAGAAACCCAAACAAATAACAAGCCCCTGAGTATTCAAAAAGCACAATTGTCTATTTCAGACAGATGTCGTAGAAGTTAGAGTAACTTCAAAAAGAAAAATACTAACTTGAATACTTAATTCACTGACCAGAATGTAATAGCGATATTGACCTGAAGGCTTGCGAGACTTCCAGCACTCTCATAATCTCCTTTTGAAAATAAATTGAAATGACCTAAAGCTGCCAGGAGCAACTTAGCTTCTCACCCATTATTATTAAATCATGATAATATAATGCCCCTTCCCTCAGTACATTTGCAGGATGTATAATATCTTTCCACATTGCAGAGACGTGTTCAGTCAAATACAGCTTCTACCTTGTCAGATTTTTCCAATCAGAATGTCTGGCGCTGTCAGTTTTATCAATTACATGGATGCACAGAAGCCCGCGTTCATAAAAAAGACAAGGGTTTTATTTTCAAATCTCAGTTTACAGAAGCATCTCTTGGATTGTTGAGAGCAAAGACAGTCATAATCCTAATGAAATCAGAAGTCTGGGAATACGTTGGATTTCACAGATTGACAGCATCTTTTATAATTTGTCATGGTGAAAAGAGATGAGTTTAGAGGCGACTCCGTTCTTGCAGCACTTGGAATCGCAGTCCGACTGCTCCAGCATGCGTGATTCTCAAGGCTTGGTTTAACCAGCGTGATGCTGTTGTGAACTGAATGATTCAGCCCCAGAGCCCTCTCCTCCTTCCTCCCTTGGTGTAGTGACAGAGGTGGGTGGTGGAACAGCTTTTTTCCAGGTGCTGTGTGAAATGACAGGATTTATCAGTTCAATCCAACAAACCTTTATTCCTACCACGTTAACAGCTTGGATGAGCCCAGTGTGTGTTGCTTTGTGTTGAAACTCTTTGCCAGAGAATGAATGCTAAACACCACAGAAGTGGTTTTTTAAGATAAATCTGGATTCAGAGCCATAAAGAACTAGGGGAGAACCTAAGGAATAAAGAAACCATTATCCCATAAAGATACTTGGTCACTTCTTGTGATATTCAGTAAGTTCTTCATTTGTCAAATCCTTGGCTTGGATTCCCCTAGAGATTCATGATTTTGAGAGGACTTTCTGTTCTGTCTGAGTACTAAGTCACTGTGTCTTGAATTTGATGTGAAAATTTACTGATTATTTTACAAGCTTGTGTCCCCCTTTTGAATTTATTAGAAACGTTCCCAAGCTTTTTGGACAATGTGTATAACCCAGTCCAGAGATCAGTAGCCTTTCTACTCCTGGCAGGGTTACCAGGGCGGCATTCAAATCCCCAGTAGATCTTGCTATTTTGGAGGCAGATTTTCCAAGATTCTTAACTCAGCTTGTAATTTAGCGCTTGCTATTTTAAGCCTGCAGCATGCCCAGGCGGGCTTGTCTTCAGGAACTCTTCACCTAGGATATTTATTCACTCTTCCCTCCTGTAGCAGGGATGCTTAACTCCATTCTTGGAGATTTCAGAGCGGTGTCTTCAGTCTGGTGTTTTCCTTTCTGCTGCGTTTTCAGCAAAACCTGCTGAAAATGATAATCGTTACTTGTGTAGGAGCTCTACCATCTTCATTACTTGATTTAATAACAGCAGAGATGTACCAGACAATTATTCCTAAGCTTTTGGGGCTCTTCTGTTGTTGTTTTTTTTGAGAAATGAGTAGTTCCATTATGTGGTTTGGTTTTAGGGTGTTGGTTTAACAGCATTTAGTATTTAATGGAAATGAAAACCATGTCAAGATTTCAGCGAACTTCCTAACTGGGAAAATCACAGCTTAGGGTAAATCAGGTAGAGTGTTTTGGCAACAAATATTTAATTGTCAGAATTCAGTTACTGTAATCATTGCACAAACGAAGTATTTCTTGATGCAATTTTTTTTTTCCAGCAAAAAAAATCTTCTCAGGGAACATGGATTTAGATTTTGAAAATTTAAGAATGTGTGATCTTTACTAGAGGGAGACATCAGCAGAATGTAACACAGGTGGCCCCGGTTTTGCAGTCCAGCTGTACTTGTGCTCTTTATTTTTTAATCCCCATTATGTCTGGATGCTCTTGATTGCAGAGAAGCCTCAAACCCCAAGTTTTTCTGGGTTACATGCCCACAATACTGCAGACAACGCACACTCAGGAGTGACATGTGGTTCTGTTACTCTCAGTGCCATTAAGTATGTCTTTGTTTTTCTGTGACCATCAGGAAAGGATTGGTACCTGGTGCCCTTGTTGCTTACCGTGACAGATGTGAACGACAACGTTCCCGAATGGGTCATGGAGCCCTTCCCGTTCTCGGCCACGGTTTCCCCTGGAGCCACGGGAGGTACCAACGTGTACAAGCTGCTTGCTGTGGATGCGGATGAGGGGATCCATGGAGCTGTAGAGTATTTTCTCTTGGAAGGTAAAGGTTAACCCTCTCATTCTCTGTGCACTAGGCTTCACCGTTAGGACAATTTATCTTTTATCCTCAGTTTTGTCAGGGAAAGATCTGCCTTTCCTCCTTCAAAAGGTTCATAAGCCTTCAGCTCCATCTGTGAGAAAAATAAACTTATCAAGGGTGTAGACAGATTTGCCAGATTTGAAGCATGTTCTCTTCGCAGAGCTGGGTTCCTGGTGGTCCCCAGGAGGGATGGGGACTGAAGCTGCATGTGCTCTGCAGACAAATACTTAAGGATCTGGGTTGTGCTTAGATATGCAAAGCTAGTACAGAATCATTAATAACTCCATTTGTGGGGCTTTTAAAAGCGGATTCATTAACAGTTCAGAACTGTCTAAGCAGGAGGGGAGTAGCAGCCCCTCTCCAAAGGTGGATTTGTTCTTCTTGGCCAGGACTCCTGCAGGGTATTTCTGGGTAAGGGGCATTTAGGATCAAACAACAGCAAAGTACTGGAGGATAAGGGACAGTAATAATTGTCCAGAGAAGTAAAGTGCAACTTAGAAATATAATTGTGCACTTAATTACTGATTTCTAAGTTCTAAACAAACTTCATATTTCTGTGCGCATGCTGATTCTAAGCTGGAACTGGCTCCAGCGTTGATACTTAATTATAATCCAGTAAAAATGTTCACGCTTTGTTCTTTTTAGGTGGTGAAGACAGATTTGAAGTTGAGAAAGACACTGGCTGGATTAAGACGACGGGTTTGCCGTTGGTGAGGGACAAGGAGTATTTGCTGACTGTGCTAGCAGCAGATAAACTGGGGAGCAGGGGGGCTCCAGCCTCCATTTCCGTAATTGCTGGATCCCGGCCGCCTCAGTTCACCAATGTCTCATACTTTGTTCATGTTCCTGAAAGCACGCCACAAGGAAAAGCGTACGTAGCGGTTGAAAATAGTGCTCTGAGATAGTGTTCCTAGTTTAACTTTTGTTTGTGAATCATAGAGACTGTGAGTAGCAATTGTAGCAGAAGTGATCACGATATAGTTTGATGTATTTTTTATTCACACTTTTATTCAGAAAAGTGATATTGATTCTTGCTTTTTAAAATGAGATGGAAAGTATTAGCAGATGTTGACTGTGTATCATTTTAGTCATATCTTTCAGTATGTTGTATTACTTGCTTAAGAGCACTCTCTTTTTTTTTATGTTTTAAATGCAGTTTTCTTACAGTCACTGCTGTGTCCTATCAGAACAAATCTCTGAGCTACAGTTTGCTGACTAACCCTAGTGGTCTGTTTGGCATTGACTGGGCAACGGGAGACATCAGTTTAACACGGAGTGTGGATTACGAGAGTGACCAACACCAATATCTGCTTTTGGTCAGAGCGGAGGAGAATGAGGAGCGGTTCAGTAGTGCGGCTGAGGTAGGTGCTCATTTCTGGACTCCCACTTCCCCAGCCCACGCTGTCTTTTCTACTCTTCGTTTTAGAAGTGTTCCTGGCTGTGGGCAGATGTTGAGGGCTGGTTTAGGTGCTATTAGTTCACTCTTGCTGATATTGAAAAGGCTGTCTCTGAGGGGCCGATGTGCCATCCTATCACAGCCCCTACTCTTATCTGGGAAGATATGGAAACAGATGCAGCCATGTCAAATCACAGAATCACCAGGTTGGGAAAGACCCACTGGATCATCGAGTCCAACCATTCCCATCAATCACTAACCCATGTCCCTCAGCACCTCGTCCACCTGCACCTTAAACCCCTCCAGGGAAGGTGATGTGAGGTTTTGTTTTATCCTACATCTTCATAAATATGACGTATATTTGAGATTATTCCTGTTTAAAACAAAAGCACAACAGAAGATGTTTTATTTCTTATCAAAGACACAAAGTGAATGTTTATAGAAACAAAACTTTTATAGAACAAAACCTCACACATATTGAAACTCTATGGTTCATGGTGCTTCAGAAAGCTCTTTGATAGCAAAAATATTTCTAAATATGTTTATTATAGTTGTTGGAAAGCGAAGATTCAGTGAGTGAGGAACTGCATGCGATGTGACAGTTTGTTCCTGCTGCAGGAAATAAGATGTGCTCTACAGAGGGACCAGGAGGCAGAATTAGTTGGAGCGAGGACACAGAAGGACAGTTTGTCAGCGTAACAAGCGGTGGCTGTAGCCCAGCAGAGACTGATCATTTCTATTGACTCTCTTATGCGCTACAAGATGAGGAGTGGTAGAAAAACCCTGTATATGTGGGACATGGTGTAGTGGTAGAGCTGTCAGTGTCAGGTTTATAACTTATCTTGATCTTAAAGGTATTTTCCAACCCAAACTATTCTGTAATATGACTTGAAAGAGGATTATGAGATGATTTTATGATTANTAAGAAAACGTTTTGAAAGGTGTTAGAAACAAGATAGTATTTCTTAGGGGTTTTTTTTTTCCATAATCAGTCCCATTTACACCTGATTTATGCTGATGTAATTGAATTCAGAACTCGGTCTTGGAGATTTATACTGCTGAAATGCCGTGTGCTTAGCTGCAGAATTTTTAGTGTTACAAATCACCGATGTGTTGGAAGATAAGATAATGGAAAAAAAGATGCTTGGAAAGCAGATGGTCCATTTTCTTTTAAATTTGTAATAGGAAATAATCAATGGAGATGAAGTGAGTGGAAAATGTTGCTATAGGGGACTGGGACTTGGCAGTTCCAAGTAGTTTGGAATCTAATATTTCAATGATTCTTAGCAGGAAAAGAGCAATCTAAGAAGGAAAAATGGCTTACCCTCCGTGCTATAGCTTCTGAAGAGCTCAAGGATGGTTTGGGGAACAATATTTCTAGAGCAATGAAGTAATCGCCTTGATTCACTTTGCTCTTTAACATTCCCCTCTTCTCCACTCAGGTTTTGGTTGTAATCACAGATGTGAATGACTGCGCCCCAGAATTTCATCAGTCAATTTACAGCAAAGTTGGTGTTCCTGAAACGGTTTCTATGACAACTGCACTTCTACAGGGTTAGTACTTCCCAAACTATTTGTCACATTCAGGGTGAGTATTTTTTCTGTGCGTGTTCCGGTAACTGCTGTTAGCAGCCCAGTCACAAACTTTGATCTACACAATGTCCTTCTCTCTTTTAACAGTGACAGCCACTGACTGCGATTCAAAAGAGAATGCTGAAATACGGTATTACACTCTGACTCAAGACTTCAGTATTACCCCCGATGGTACTATTTTTCCAGCCACACAGCTGGACTATGAGCGGCCCGACCATCTTCATGAGTTCATCGTTATGGCTGTAGATAAAGGGGAAGAGCCCAAGACTGGGACAGCAACTGTTAGGATCCATACTTCGAATGTCAATGATGAAGCACCTGAATTTTCCCAGAAAATGTAAAACATGTTCTTAGAACTCTGTTACCTTTGCCTTTTACTGTTGTTTTTATCAATTTTGTTTGGAAGGCTGATCATTATGGTTTGGAAACCAGATTCAGCTCAGTCAAATCTGAGTTTGACAAATGTAGGATGATCTTTTCATTCTGAGACTACCAGGAAAAAAAACAACTTTAAGTTTGGTTCTTAGTTTTAACTTTTAGGCATTCTTTTGATGGAGAGTAGGACTTAGATATCCAGCTAGACAGAGGGAGTACAGTCTCCTCCGCAGGGCTTGCACCTACGTTTTTTTCCAGTACGCGCTGGAAGAGCAAGTGCAGCGATCTGAGATTGTGTGTTTCAAGACACTCAAGGTGATCAAGCAGAAAAGGAAGGCAACTCATCCAGTTGGAATTTTGCCTTTTAATTAGGCAATTTAAGCAAAGACAGAGTCAAGAGTCCACATCCCCAATCTATAATTGTTACCAAACAATGCTTAGATGGCAGAATCCTAAATGACCACTGAATTAGAAAACCCACAAGATAAATGTTAGTAAGTGGAGTGAGAGCTGAGCTTTGGGATTTCTCCGATGGACAGAACTGCCGTGTGCTTAGCCTGGCCTGTGCTCAATCAGATAAAGTGATAAATATTTGGGACTTGGCTAAAGCAGAGGGCTTTTCTCCTCCTGAGAGTGTAACGCTTAGGCTGATAATG
Source organism: Piaya cayana (assembly GCA_013389865.1). Lineage (NCBI taxonomy): Eukaryota > Metazoa > Chordata > Aves > Cuculiformes > Coccyzidae > Piaya > Piaya cayana. The sequence continues at coordinate 8,799 of WAAB01020336.1, forward strand.
CCTCTTAAGAGCTTACAATGTCAGTGCTGGGTCTAAGCTTGAGAAAAGATTGTTTGTAAAACTGACATTATGAGCATTTCTCCCAGATCCGATTCTGCTCCTGGTCGTGCTGGTGCACAGACCACACTGAAAGCGCTTTGGCAGCTTGAGTGAGAGTATGTGCTGTAACGAGCAGTGCTTTAATTTAACGTGTTTGCTTTGAGGCTGTGAATCATGCAGCTCTTTTTTTTAAAATTAAAAAAGAAATAGTGAATTCTGCATTTAGCCCAAATCTTGTTGTGAAGGGAAGCTTACACATCCCTGTGTACCCTTTGTGCAGGTAGCCAGCAGGTGTGGCAAAGCATCGCTCTGTAGGAATTATTTCTTGTCTAAATTCATAAATGTGTTATCATTGTTCCTTTTAACAGCTACAGGAGCTTTGTTTCCGAAGATGCAGGCCCCAACACACTCATTGCTACAGTCAATGCTGTTGACCCCGACGGAGATGGTGTGACCTATGATATTGTGTCTGGGAATCAAAAAGGAAACTTTGTTATTGACCCTAAGAAAGGTAATAACCCAGTACATCTTTGCTGTTGCAGTCATAACATCGATTCTGATGTGATGCAGCTTGAATTTGGTCTTCATTAGGCAGCAGTTATAAAAATTGAATAGAAAATGCTATTTTTGAAGCTAATATTAACCTAGTGTAAAAAAATGCAGGCCACAGATGCAATTAGAATCATAGAATCACAGAACCATAAAGGCTGGAAAAGATTTCCAAGCTCATCCAGTCCAACTGTCAGCCCAACCCCACTGTGCCTGCTAAACCATGTCCCAGAGTGTCAGATCTACATGTTATTTGAACACCTGTGGGGTTGGTGACTCCACCAGTGAACAATGGCTCTAGACTGCCTCATAGCGTTAAAAAAATTGTATAATATTCCTATGTATAATTGACTTGTATTACTTGTTCATTGCTTGCTTCCAGTCAGTGACTTCGTGTTATTATAGGTAACAAGTAACTTAACAGACAGTAACTTAATAGAGAATGTTGTTATGGATAACCCAAGTGTCACATTCCAAAATCTCAAACAAGGATTTGAATAACATTTAATCCAGAAAACCAGTTTCTCAGACGGTGGTAAAACCACCATTGCTAAATTGAACTCTAGCAGCTTCATGGTTCATTGGTGAATGGGTAAACCAGAATGGTTTGTTGTCATGCTTACTCATGAAAAAAATAACTAGTTACTGTTAGCATAGGAACCAAACCACAACTGATTGTTGCTTTTGCAGGGCTAGTTAGACTTCGCTCAAGTCCGTTTCCTAAGCTGCAGGGGACACAATACGTACTCAATGTCACAGCTACTGATGATAACGCCTCTGGAGGGCCCCGCTCTCTCACCAGTACTGCCCAGATCATTGTGAGCATAGATGATGTCAACAACAACAAGCCCGTCTTTCACAAGGTAAATCAGTAAACTGTCCTCAAGTTACCTTGTGTAGAACCCCCTTTTTGACCAAAGCTGTGCTGTGTGTTGGGCAAGCGTATCCCTTCTGTCTTGTAAGGCTTTTGCTAATTGAGAAAAATATTTGCAGTTGGAAATGTATCTTTTCATTAGTTGGAGATGCTCAGCGACCTGATGTCATATATTGTTTGTATAACTGCAAACCAGAGAGGGGAGTCTGTAAATTTGTCACAGTACAGATAAAACATTAATGTCAGTGCGTGTGAATGGAAGGACAGCTCAGTCTTTTTTCTTTTTTCCCCTCCAGTATATCTTTAAATCAACTGGCATGGTAAACCCTTAATTTTTCTTTTATTTTCTCCCCTCTCTTAGTGTCAGTCTTACCAGGAACAGGCTTCGGTGTTGGAGAACCAGCCTCCAGGGACAGTTGTGCTGCAGGTTGAAGCCAGTGATGCTGATGAAGGAGTCAATGGTGTGGTGAAGTACGGCTTGATGCACAGGGCTGGAGTCCTGCCAGCATTTAGCATCCATCCTGACACAGGTAAAACGAATATCAGAACTGATACTGGCATCTATAGGAACCGCTTCATCATGCCAATGTGGAAAAAGCTTAAATAAAATCAGACTTTGTGCTTTTTCATTGAGTTTTTTGATTACAGTTGAAATATAAAAAGCATTAACTGCCTGGACAAATATTCTCCTTTTAGTTAGTGTCCAATACTGAACTGATGCTTTCCCTGAAGGGGGAATGTTCTACTGTGTGAAATAACTTCTGGGGTTTTGTGACTAGATTTTATAACCCACCATATTTTAAATCTACTTTATCTCACAACATTGCTAATGGCACATAAATGATTTATCTAAGTGACAGTAGCCTTACAGACAGCAAAAAGCGTAAATTTTGGAGGGCCAAAGCTTAATCTGGGGTGAACTTTTGGATCATAAAAGACATGAGACATGACTTTTAGAAGTTAGTTTGGTACTTATTTAAGTCCAGTTGTGTTTAAATAGAAGTGTCTGTGAGGTTTGTGTTTGTACAGGTTAAGCAGTTGCAATTGTTAAATCTTGTGACTGGATCCTTGAACCTGAAGAATCTCTCTACTTCATCTGTTTTCAGGAGTTTTGACAACTGCTCAGGTATTTGATCGAGAAAAACAGAGGGACTATCCTATCACCGTGACAGCAACGGACCAGGCAGCAGAGCCGCTCATTGGAATATGTCAGATAAATGTTGTCGTCCTGGACCAAAATGACAATGATCCCAGATTTGAGAACACCCGCTATGAATGTAATTGAGAGTCATTGGATAGAGTGTGGGTGCCCTGAGTGTGAGCTTACCTGATGTCTGAGATCCTGGGGTTCTGCCTTGCCTGGCAGCAGGTGTAGTGCCCAGCGAGATGACTGCAGCTGGAGGTGCAGAAGGGTTATTGTGTGCAGTGTGACCAGTGCAGACCTGACTCGGGGGCCTCCCTGAGGGTCGTGAGGGGAGAATTCCCTGAAGGAACGGTGATGTCAGTACCTTTCCTTCCCTGAGCACATCAAGGGCCCGTGGTGTTACACAGACGTTAAAGGTGTGAGTGTGCAGCGCTGAGCACTAACTATGTCCTTTGCTTTCTGATCTTTGTGATAGCTTTCGGTTACATTCTTTTCCCTTTCCTATTTGGATGTCATCATTCTTTACCTTTCTTTCTTGGTTCTCCTAAAGCCCTTTCCTGTTTAAGGATAAACACCCAGAGGGGCACAATATTAATAAAACAATGAAACCTGATAATTCTCAGTGAGTTACACTGTGCAAATCCTAGAAAGCAATATCATCCTCCTTTTCTGGGTTTATGCAAGGAATTCACATTCCATGTATGTGTATTTCATACAGAGCAATTAGTGCCTTAGTAAAAATACAAGACAAAAATAACAGTAGTATCTTATGTGAAAGAATTCCAGGCTATGAATGTGATAATCTGAAGATCAAATGTGATCCACAGCTCTGGAGTGGTAGCAGCTCTTTAAAATACTCAGTTTGATTTTGATGGGCGTTGTTCCAAGGAAGACAAAATTATGGCTTCCATACGTTGTTATTGTAGTGTTTCTTCATTTCTTGGTAAGATGTTCATGGTGCTTTAGGGAGTTAGTGATCAGTTTGAATTATTCTTCCCTTACATTAGATTTCCTAAGAGAGGACACAAGAGTTGGAACCAGCTTTCTTCGTGTTGCAGCCCACGATGATGACTACAGCTCAAATGCTGCCATTACTTATTCCATGGCAAATGAAGAACCCAATTATTTACAAATTAATCCTACTACGGGCTGGGTGTTTGTGAACCAACCCATCTCTCAGGTATGGCTCTTGCTTTTCTTTTTAAGTTGGGTCTCTCAATATGTCATAGGAGGAACCGAGGTCCCAAGTTTGTCCTCACCTTCACGTTACTCCTTCACGTTAAAGGATCAATACGTCCTGTTTAAATTAAACATGAGTTTCAGTCTTTTAGCTGGAGTTCATTGGCTGTGAATTGCATTTAAGCAAGCCCTGCTCTCAGCTGGGAAGTGGCAGCTAAGATCACCACCTCTGAGAACTTGTCCCTCCCATTTGATCAGCTTTGGCTTTCTAATACTAAGGACTGGAGGGCTGAGACCGTAAGCAGGAAAGCAAGAACCCAGGTGCAGGACTTCACTGTGTAACAGACAATGAGTTAAGACACAAACCTGAATGGGAAAGAGCATGAAGGTTTTCTTCTGATACGAATTCTCAACTTGATACATTAGTCGTGATGGGCTACATGCAGCTGTCCCTCAGGAAGGTGAAGGCATAATAACAAGTCTCCTCCCTCTGGGAGGGAGTGCTGAGCTCAGTTCTCTGCAGGTGTAGAAGGTTTTCTTCTGTACAGGTGTTTCTAAGTGTGCCTTTCATTTTATATATTCATTTATCTTGGAAAAAAGCTCATCAGAGCCCTGATCAAAGCCTTCTGTAATTAATCTCTTTGTTTCCTGCTCAGACGTCTTCTATAATTGAAGATATCATTGCCACAGATGGAGGCAATAGGAGCAGTAAAGTTGAACTTGCAGTAACTATTACCAGTGCAGAAAACCAGCCTCCACAGTGGGAAAGAGACAGCTACGAAGTTGTTATTCCAGAGAATATCACACGAGATACGTCAGTTTTGGTAAGGTTGGGACTGATTTGGAACAGGTTGCCCAGAGAAGTCATGGCTGCCCCATCCCTGGAGGTGTTCAAGGCCAGGTTGGATGGGGCTTGGAGCCCCTGATCCAGTGGGAGGTGTCCCTGCTCATTACAGGGGATCNAACTGCTCAGGTATTTGATCGAGAAAAACAGAGGGACTATCCTATCACCGTGACAGCAACGGATCAGGCAGCAGAGCCGCTCATTGGAATATGTCAGATAAATGTTGTCGTCCTGGACCAAAATGACAATGATCCCAGATTTGAGAACACCCGCTATGAATGTAATTGAGAGTCATTGGATAGAGTGTGGGTGCCCTGAGTGTGAGCTTACCTGATGTCTGGGATTCTGGGGTTCTGCCTTGCCTGGCAGCAGGTGTAGTGCCCAGCGAGATGACTGCAGCTGGAGGTGCAGAAGGGTTATTGTGTGCAGTGTGACCAGTGCAGACCTGACTCGGGGGCCTCCCTGAGGGTCGTGAGGGGAGAATTCCCTGAAGGAACGGTGATGTCAGTACCTTTCCTTCCCTGAGCACATCAAGGGCCCGTGGTGTTACACAGACATTAAAGGTGTGAGTGTGCAGCGCTGAGCACTAACTATGTCCTTTGCTTTCTGATCTTTGTGATAGCTTTTGGTTACATTCTTTTTCTTTCCTATTTGGATGTCATTATTCTTTACCTTTCTTTCTTGGTTCTCCTAAAGCCCCTTCCTGTTTAAGGATAAACACCCAGAGGGGCACAATATTAATAAAACAATGAAACCTGATAATTCTCAGTGAGTTACACTGTGCAAATCCTAGAAAGCAATATCATCCTCCTTTTCTGGGTTTATGCAAGGAATTCACATTCCATGTATGTGTATTTCATACAGAGCAATTAGTGCCTTAGTAAAAATACAAGACAAAAATAACAGTAGTATCTTATGTGAAAGAATTCCAGGCTATGAATGTGATAATCTGAAGATCAAATGTGATCCACAGCTCTGGAGTGGTAGCAGCTCTTTAAAATACTCAGTTTGATTTTGATGGGCGTTGTTCCAAGGAAGACAAAATTATGGCTTCCATACGTTGTTATTGTAGTGTTTCTTCATTTCTTGGTAAGATGTTCATGGTGCTTTAGGGAGTTAGTGATCAGTTTGAATTATTCTTCCCTTACGTTAGATTTCCTAAGAGAGGACACAAGAGTTGGAACCAGCTTTCTTCGTGTTGCAGCCCACGATGATGACTACAGCTCAAATGCTGCCATTACTTATTCCATGGCAAATGAAGAACCCAATTATTTACAAATTAATCCTACTACGGGCTGGGTGTTTGTGAACCAACCCATCTCTCAGGTATGGCTCTTGCTTTTCTTTTTAAGTTGGGTCTCTCAATATGTCATAGGAGGAACCGAGGTCCCAAGTTTGTCCTCACCTTCACGTTACTCCTTCACGTTAAAGGATCAATACGTCCTGTTTAAATTAAACATGAGTTTCAGTCTTTTAGCTGGAGTTCATTGGCTGTGAATTGCATTTAAGCAAGCCCTGCTCTCAGCTGGGAAGTGGCAGCTAAGATCACCACCTCTGAGAACTTGTCCCTCCCATTTGATCAGCTTTGGCTTTCTAATACTAAGGACTGGAGGGCTGAGACCGTAAGCAGGAAAGCAAGAACCCAGGTGCAGGACTTCACTGTGTAACAGACAATGAGTTAAGACACAAACCTGAATGGGAAAGAGCATGAAGGTTTTCTTCTGATACGAATTCTCAACTTGATACATTAGTCGTGATGGGCTACATGCAGCTGTCCCTCAGGAAGGTGAAGGCATAATAACAAGTCTCCTCCCTCTGGGAGGGAGTGCTGAGCTCAGTTCTCTGCAGGTGTAGATGTTTTTCTTCTGTGCAGGTGTTTCTAAGTGTGCCTTTCATTTTATATATTCATTTATCTTGGAAAAAAGCTCATCAGAGCCCTGATCAAAGCCTTCTGTAATTAATCTCTTTGTTTCCTGCTCAGACGTCTTCTATAATTGAAGATATCATTGCCACAGATGGAGGCAATAGGAGCAGTAAAGTTGAACTTGCAGTAACTATTACCAGTGCAGAAAACCAGCCTCCACAGTGGGAAAGAGACAGCTACGAAGTTGTTATTCCAGAGAATATCACACGAGATACGTCAGTTTTGGTAAGGTTGGGACTGATTTGGAACAGGTTGCCCAGAGAAGTCATGGCTGCCCCATCCCTGGAGGTGTTCAAGGCCAGGTTGGATGGGGCTTGGAGCCCCTGATCCAGTGGGAGGTGTCCCTGCTCATTACAGGGGATCGGAACTGGATGGACTTTAGGGTCCCATTGGACCCAAACCATTCTGTGATTCTATAAAGATTTACTCTCAAGAAATACCTGTCCTTGTGTATTCGGTTGAGAGCTGAAGATCTGGGACAGTCAATACGCAAAAGCTTTTAGAAATGTTTCTGTATTTACACACGTGTTGATTATGCAAACTCTTTGAACTGTGCAGACAATCAAAGCGACTTCTCCCCTTGGTGATCCCCGTGTGACTTATAATCTAGAAGAGGGCCTTGTTCCCGAGAGCAACATGCCAGTTCGTTTCTACCTGACTCCAAACAGACACGAGGGTTCTGCTTCAATCCTGGTAGCTGAGCCGCTCGATTACGAAACAACAAAGAACTTTCTGCTGAGGGTTCGAGCACAGAATGTTGCTGCAGTTCCTCTGGCGGCGTTCACCACGGTCTATATTAATGTAACAGGTGTGTAAGCTGTTCAGCGATGTTATAGTATCGTCATAGTACATTTTTGTCATTGAAGCTTTATAGTTTTCTCATTTTGCGCTCTTCTTGGTGTTTTAGATGTCAATGACAATGTCCCATTCTTCACTTCATCTATTTACGAAGCCTCAGTAACAGAGGGAGCTGATGTTGGGACATTTGTCGTTCAGGTCTCTGCCACCGACCTTGACCTTGGTCAGAATGGGGAGGTAAGCAAGTGGGGAACCACATCTTTGTGATGAAAGGTGTGGAATAATTTATGAACAATAGATAAGAAGGCTTCAGCCTACAAAAGGAAGGGCTAATAGGGAAACGTGAGAGGAAATAAAATAGTTAATTACATGTTTCTCTGTCTTGCCATGTGAAAAATACAACTAAGTTGTGAGATGGGAAACAAAGAAGGAAATCTCTGTACAACCTGTACAGCACATGAAAAACTTGCTTTGGTTTGGAAAGGCCTGCAGGGACCTAAAATGTGATTGGATATATCAATGGAAGAAAAAACGTATTAAAAGCTTTTGTGAGTTGTAAATCATTGGGCGCACTGAAAACTGAATCCTTTGCAAGATATGTCAAGTTAACACCAAAAATGGATGTATTTGTTACTGATTGTCAAAATTGAAGGAGGATGAATCCATAGAATAAGAATGGAAGCTAAAGTCACGTGCATGAAAATGGAGACATGGGCTGCGATACTGGGCAGGTACCAGGTCAGCTTGCCTGTGACTGTTATCTTAGTTTCTGTGACCCTGCGCTGAGTGCGAGTGCTGTTCCATCGGCACTGCGCAAACGTGAACTTGGGATCTGATTAGACAAGACACATTTATTTCCTTTACATGCAAGGTAGTGAATTGAATTCAAGCCAGAGTGGTCAAGCTGGTGGTTTTACCCAGCCTTCTTGTCTTGGATACAAGCCTCTTCTTCCTTTCTTGAAGTACTTAGGTAATTGTGAACTCTCCAACCAAAGGGAAATATGGATTAACAAGTTCTTTTTAATCCTTTAGATAATTTATTCCCTATTACGTGACAGCGGCAGGGACTACACATATTTTCACTTGGACTCACGGACGGGCTCAATATACACTGCCTCAGTGTTTGACAGAGAGAAGAAGGGCTCCTATCTTCTGGAAGTCCAGTCAATAGATGGCTCTGAATCAGCTCGACCTGGAAAACATGGGAAACCAAACTCTGGTAAGAGGCAGACGTCTGTGGCAAGCATGGACTGGTCTTTTAAAACAGAAGCCTTTTTTTTCAGTCCTTTTGAAATAGCGTCCATTGTTTTGGATTTGTGGGTGATTTTTTACTCTTTGTATGTGCAACAGTCATGTCAGAGATGGAAGAGAGATTTTATATGATGATTAGGCAAGTGTTTTGTTCTGAAATGAAAAGAAAACGAGGGCTTCACAATTTAGAGACTGTTTCCTAGATAGCAAAGATGCACGTGTTAGCTGTAGGATGTAGATATTTAGGTAGTGGAGGTGTTTCTCGGATTATTTAATTCAGTCAAAAGTAACAATGAATTATGAAGCAGGAAAGTTTAAGAGAGAAAATCTCATTCTGCACTGAGGGCTGTGCTGAAACAGAGGCTTAAAATTTGGCTTTTGTAGCTTCAGGACAAAAAGTTACCACAGAAAACTGTACGATTGCCATATCAGGCATCAATTATTCACATATTATCTGTTTAAACAAATCGAATGTGACATTCACTTGATATCCAAGTGCTTTTGAATAATGTTGGTATATATATTGTCCATAACCCTAAGGGTTTGTTTCTGTATTATCTGCTTATTCGTCTTCATTTAGTGTGCAGCTCGACAGTTTCAGTAATTGCAGCTGACAGAAGTGGCACAGCCGAGTATTTTAATCTCTTGTTTCTTGTCTCTCTAGACACGGCCTACGTGCGCGTTTTTATCAGCGATGTGAATGATAACAAGCCGATCTTCACTCAAAGCGTCTATGAAGTAAACGTGGATGAGGACCTGGATGTGGGCTCGACTATCATTACAGTCAGTGCTAATGATGAAGACGAAGGTAAAGTATTGGGATTCCCCATAGCTGGGTCTAAAATATTAATGAGGTAATTTCAGCACACCAAGACGCATTTAGTGGTGTTAGAGAGGAAAATGTCTCTTTGTCTCTAGATTTTAAAACTTCTTTCAGTGTGAGCTGAGCAGGCATGAACATTAGTTCGTAATGGAGCTGCGAGGCATAAGTCAAATAACTCTCGTTTTGGGAGGGAATGCGTTAATGTGGGACGATGGGGAAAAATTTCTGTGCCAGCAAGTACAAATCTGTTATAAATCGTATCATTTTCTTACAAATGGGCACTGATAAAAATGTCCTGGTAACTAGAATGAATAAGACCTGATCTGTGAGATTCATTTGCTTTCTCTATAGGCAGTATAAAAGACCACAGAACCAATAATACCAAAGATCAGTCATTGTATGATTTGTGCTTCATCTAAGCGTCCCGTGTTTCAGTCCCCTTCAAGAAATGTGTGTTTTCTGACACTGTTGCTCATTGGCAGGAGCAAATGCTAAATTACGCTATCAGATCACAGCTGGAAACACAGGAGGAGTCCTGGGTGTGGAACCAGAAACAGGAGCCATTTTTATTGCCCAACCGCTGGATTATGAAGAAACAAAAATGTACGAGATTCACTTGTTGGCCTCTGATGGGAAATGGGAAGATTATGCGGTTATCATCATCAATGTATTGAATAAAAATGATGAGACTCCAGTTTTTTCAATCAATGAATACTATGGAAGTATAATTGAGGAACTGGATGGGTTGCCAGTCTTTGTCCTTCAGGTAGGGTGTGTGGTTTTGGAGATCAGACTCTTTCCATAAAAGATAGGGGCAAGATAGGGTAAGGAGGATGGATCATTTGTGGTACTAAAAAGTAAATTGTGCTCATTTTAATGGAGTTCTCAGCATAGTGTATGAAAACCCAAAATATTAGTTTGGCATTAGAATATCTACATTATTTGATGGGAATGGTTGGACTTGATGATCCGGTGGGTCTCTTCCAACCTGGTGATTCTTTGATCCTATGATTCTATGATTATTTTAGACTATTTACTGACTGAATTGTCCCTCGGCCACCTCTCATTTGCCGTTCCTCTGGCGTTAATAAACGGCATCATGTACTTTTGCTTGCACCCTGTTAGCCTGTAGCAGCACATAGGATGTAACACAACCCTCGCATAGTTTATAATCTTTGTTCTCAAACCTTTTGTAGGTAATGGCAAAGGATCCTGATAGTAGCGTGGGTGACGGAGATCTGAGGTACTCACTGCACGGGCACGGTGCCACTGACATTTTCACCATGGATGAGAAAACGGGCAGCATTTACTCCCACAAGAGGCTGGATCGGGAAGAGAGAGCGCTGTGGAGATTTGTTGTATTGGCTACTGATGAAGGTGGGGAAGGACTTACGGGATTTGCGGATGTAATCATTAATGTTTGGGACGTAAATGACAACGCTCCCACGTTCACGTGCATGCTTGATGGTTGCAATGGAAACGTCTTTGAGAATTCTCCTGCGGACACATTAGTCATGGAAATGGGTGCAGTTGATCGTGATGATCCAAACGTAGGACTTAATGCTGTCCTGACTTACAGGATAATAGAGAACGTGAAAAATGAGTTTGGCACCGACATGTTTCATATCAATCCCAGTACTGGTACAATCCATGTAGCGGGGGGAATGCTGGACAGAGAGAGGACAGCGCGTTATTTCCTTACTGTGGAAGTGAGAGATGGAGGAGGGCTGACAGGAACGGGCACGGCCACTATCTGGATCGCAGACGTCAACGACCACGTACCTAAATTCACCAAAAAGATCTGGCAGGCAACAATCCCTGAAAACAGCGCCGTCGACTCAGAAGTTCTGCGAGTGTGTGCTTTAGACGCTGACGTTGGGCAAAATGCAGACTTGACATTCGGTATCGCTGGGGGAGACCCAGACCAGAAGTTTTATATTGGGAATGACGGAGAGTGGCAATGTGCCTCCATTCGACTGAAGAAGAGATTAGATTTTGAGAACGCACGTGAGAGACAGTTCAATCTCACTATTACAGTGGAAGATCTTGACTTCTCTAGTATCGCACTGTGTCTGATTGAAGTTGAAGACTCCAATGACCACAGCCCTGTTTTCCCTTCTCAGTTTATTCAGACAAGTCCTCTCTTGGAAAACCTGCCTGTAGGTACTACAGTAACCACTGTGACAGCTACAGACAAGGACTCTGGTTTGAATGGGAACATTCTATATTCCATAAAGTCAGATTCAGATCCTATGAGACAGTTTGCGGTTGACCAATACGGTCATGTGGTTGTGGCAAACACGCTGGATCGTGAAGTCATTCCAAAATACAGCTTAATTGTGGAAGCTTCAGATCAAGGGACACCTGCTCGCACTGGGAGCGTTACGGTTTTGATAAATTTGCTTGATGTTAATGACAATGGCCCAAGGTTTGAGGCATCGTACATGCCTGTAGTCTGGGAAAATATACCGAGGCCTGAAATAGTGCGTATGAACCATACATCAACGCTGCTTCATGTGTTTGATCCAGACAGTGAGGAGAACGGACCACCCTTTACATTTTCATTGCCACCAGGTTATCAGGATTCTTCAGATTTTTCTCTTACTGACAACAGAAATAACACGGCGACTGTAACTGCTTTGAGGCCCTTTGATAGAGAAAAGCAGAAGGTGTTTTACCTGCCAGTGGTTATAAGAGACAGTGGGATTCCAGCCATGAGCTCTACGAACACCCTGACTATAACCATCGGAGATGAAAACGACAACTGCCATGAGCCTGGCCATAAGGACGTCTACGTGTACAGTCTCGAAGGTAAATGTTGTCTGGGTGTCACATCAGGTTCAGGAATATAGCACAGTTTTTACATGGAACTTCTCTTCCTGGTGTTAACTTATTTCTGTAAATGATTTACATGTTTCTTGGGGGTGTTCAAGGCCAGGAAAGCTGGGGAGGGGCCCTTGATCAGGGAGGGCAGGGATAGGATGAGGGGGAATGGTTTTCAGCTGAAAGGGGGCGAGGTTTAGGTTAGATATTGGGAAGATAGGGTTTCCTGTGAGCGTGGGGAGGCCCTGGCCCAGGTTGTCCAGAGAAGTCATGGATGCCCCATACCTGGAAGTGTTCCAGGTTGGAAGGGGCTTGGAGCAACATGATCCAGTGGAGGTGTCCCTGCCCATGGCAGAGGGGGTGGAACTGGATGGGCTTTAAGATCCCTTCTAACCTAAACCACTGCATGAATCCATGATTCCATAGAGTGGCTCCTTTTGCTATTTTACAGCAGCTGCTTGGATGTTCCGCTTCTTCCCCCGGCACAGCTTGCCCGTGCCCTTTCCCCAGTCGTGTCTTTCTCTCCCAGCTGCACCCCTAGGAAGCTCCCCCTCTTTTGCTGGATTCCCTGGTGTGCCTCTTGGATAGGAGAGCAGCAGCAAAACATTGGAATGTTAACTCCTGATGTGGTGATTTCTTCTTATTGTCTGAGAATTTCATAGAGTTGATTTATGAATCGTTCTGCGGTTGTTTTCAGCTTTTCTTCTCTCCTGTGCCATCCATAGTGCACTCCCCTTCCCTGAAAAGGCAGAAATCAGCTGACAGGCTGCGTGTTTCTTTAAGAACCTTGGATCAGAACCATCAGCAAACCGAGCAGGAATCTGAAAATAATAAATGCAGTAATGAATGTGGCAGGATATAAAGTGCACTGAGGAGCAAAAATTAAATGCAGATTTATTATAATTTATCTCAACAGGAAAATGGTCAACAACAGCGCTCGGGGAAGTGTTTGTGCTGGATCAAGATGACTGGGACAATAAAACATTTCTCTCTGAAGGAAAACTGCTCAAGTGAGGATTGTATTTGTGTCAGAATGAGTAATATTTATGCTTCTGTAATTATTTTCCTGTGTATTCTTCTGTTCAGGATGTGCAGAGGTACCTTCTGAAGGTACCTTCTGAACGCTCTTTTTCTTTTTCCGTTGGGTAACTGGGTGTTAAGAAATTAAAGTGTGAAATATTCTGTCCAAGAGAATGCAGGATCATACTGCGATGTTGATTTTTAGTCAGATGTCATCATTAATTCATTTAAAAATGTGCATTCTGTAACATCCAATTCAAAAACAGGCAGACTTCAGTGCTTGTCCTCAAACATTAGAGTCGATGGAATGCAAATCCCAGACTTAAAAAGGGCAAAATGGAATCACTTCTTCAAAAGTGGAAAGGAATTTGGTGATTTCCATTGATAGCTAAATTTACTATCGCATGTGAAAGCCATGACTTATAGATTTGAGAAGTTTTCTCTGTCAATCAAAATGTTGAATTGAATCCTTATTTCCTTCCTATCTGTTATTTATCCATGTACATGAGATGGTATTTGCCATCACTGCGTGCTGCTTGAAACACAGAAAAAGGCTGCAGAAACGAATGTGAATTTCTCTCCACTGTGAATAAGAGTTTAAAAGCTTCAGTTTAAATGTTTAAAAGCTTCACGTAGCCCTAAGTTAAAGACTGACTTTGTCTGTCAGCAGCTCCTCAGCCTCTTTCTGGGTTTAGAGGTTCCTGTTCCCTAATAGCGATCAAGGAATATTCCCATAATTACTGGTTACTGTCCCTTTGCAGTGGCAAATGAAGATGGTATCAGATTTCATATAGACCTTATCCTATGGTTGGACTCGATGATCCGGTGGGTCTCTTCCAACCTGGTGATTCTGATTCTATTCCACGTGGATAAATGAGAATCTGGACCAACCCTGTGTGGTTTTGTCACCTTCTAGGACTTCTCTCCCAGCCCTGCCTGTGGTGACTGTGTTGAGCCCTGTGGTTCAACTACATGCTGCTTTTATTCAGGAATGAGAAAGTGTGGGGGCTTACGAGTGGCGAAAACAGCTTTTTATTAGCTTTGCAGATCGTCTTTTCTGAAGTTGTTGGCTAATTCCCATATGTTGTGATCCTGTAACCTTCACAGTAACATGTCAGGCCTTCGGAATTGTGTCAGTGAATAAAGTCCTCGGTTGTGTTTTATGTCTAGGTCCTTCAGCTTGAATGAGAAGACTGGCTCTTTGGTGATGGTGGATAACGCTCCTCAAGGAACATACAACCTAAATGTGAGAGTTTCTGATGGAGTTTGTCCTGATATCATATCGACAGTACAAATCCACATCAAAGAGCTGGAAAATGAAGCTGTACAAAACTCAGCCAGTGTGCGTCTGTCAGGTTAGTTTTATTTGCTGATGAGAGTTTAGATCAGCTGCTTCTGAAACTGAATGATTACGTGATGTAGCTATTATTACATCAATACTTGAGTTACTTATCACTGTAGGGCACTTCAATTTCCATATCGCTAAATAAGAAATAGAGAAACAATCCTGCGATCTCTCACTATTTCATGTTTGTTTCTTTTTGAAATCCCAACCTCAGATGTCACAGCAGAGGAATTCATCAGGAGAGATGGAGAGGGCAAAACGAGACACGACAAGTTCAAGGAATTACTAGCAAAAATGTTACCAGCTGAGCTTAGTGATATCTCTGTCTTCAGCGTGATGAACGTTGGTGGAAAGCAGACAGATGTAAGGTTTGCAGCCCGTCACGGCTCAGGGTACTACAGTCCGGAGAAGCTGCATGCTGAGATGGCAGCGTTTAAAACCGAGGTACGTTCTCTGGGGTTCTCACGCACCCGTGTCATTTGCAGGGTGCACGTCCCAAACTTGAGTTTGATTAGAAAGGTCAGAGTTCTTACTGGGGTGAACTGAGATGACTGCACAAATGAAAAAAAAGATAGAAGCTCTTCAGTATTTGTGTGTCTTTTGGTGTTTTCAAGGCTTATTTTTTAAATATTTGTCATTCATCTTATCAGTTGAAAAAAAAATCCCATATTAAATGTATAAGTAAAGCAAGTCTAAGTCTGATCTCGTGATTTTAGTTCTACTTTTATATATATTTATAGCCTGTTGCTATCAGGATGCAGAGCAGTGTGATGCAGTGGTCACCGCTGAGGAGATGGAGTATCGCTGCTCTAGGAGCCTTGGCAGTAGTGTTGGGAGGCCAGGACAGATTTAATGTGGCCACAGTCCCTTGTCTCAATGTGTACATGTTGAGGAAATGCTGCTGCTGGACAATTTTCTTGTCTTTATCCCATCATTTTGTTTGCTTGTGCAGTCAGGGATGTTACTATGACCCAAGAAATGAAAGCGTTCCATTAAGTCTATCATGATTTAGATTTTTCAGCTATTTAAAGGAAAAGTAAAAATGCATTAAGAGGAGTCTGGTGACATGTTAAACTGTATTTTCTCTTAGGTGCAGGCGGCTTTGCAGCTGAACATTTCCCAGATTGATGTAGATGAATGTAGGAGTGCAAACTGCACCGCAGGCAGCAGCTGTACAAACCAGCTCAGCGTGAGCAACATCCCAACGGTGACAGATACTGGGAGCGTGTCGTTTGTGTCGGTAACAACCACCGTGGCCGCAGTCTGCGGCTGTTCTGCTCGGGACCGCGTTCATCGGTCCTGCTCCTCCTACCCTCACAGCCCGTGTCTCAATGGTGGGAGGTGTATTGACACTTTGAATGGTTACAGGTGAGGGGGTTTCTGCTGCACTCTGCCACTTTTTTCCTTCTATTTTTAAAGAGTCGAGTGGAACTTGAAAGATGCAGGTGTGAAAAAATCATAAATATATTATACTTGTGACTTAAGGGGACACCAAAAAAGCCCTGGGTGCACTGGAGCGTAAACCTAATGCCAACCAGGTCTTTACTACTGGCCCAATAACGGTGCTGAGGTCCTGAAAGCAGCGTGAATAGCGTCAGTGAGAAAGAAAACCCTGTGGTATAATTCAACACACGTTATTTTTTAAAAGCACCTCATTCAGTAGGAAAGAATGGGAAATATGCTCTCTTTTTTTTTCCCATTTTCATTTCCAGAAGAGTAATAACACAAGTGAATATCAGCATAGCAGGGATGTAGGAGAGCTGAATTTAAGCATCAATTGGTCAATTTATTACAGAGCAAACTCTGGGAGGTTAGTTCCTAGCTAGAATAAACCAATATAATTTCAGTGAAGGAATACTGGTGCATGCCAGGTGATGCTATAACACAGCGTGTTTCCCATCTAATGTTTTCTCAACTCCTTATTTCCCATTGTTTAGTGTTCTCTGTAACTTATTTAGTGAAATGATTCATTGCTCTTGAAAACATGGCCTCAAAAGCACATCTTCTTGGTGTAGGTAGTACAGTGGATAAATGTTTTGTGCTCTTTAAAGTATTTTAATGATTGCTAGCACCTCTGAGACTGCTAAAATCCTCATTGTTTTGCTGCTAGTGTGACATTTGTTGTGTGTAAAACCAAAAAGAGTTTATATTGGGGGATTTAGACTGGTTTTTTGTGTTTGTGCTTTTGCAGATGTCTTTGTCCTGCTTCGTTCCATGGCCCCGACTGCCAGCAGACCAAGCGCAGTTTCCATGGAAATGGTTATGCCTGGTTTCCCCCCATCAGACCTTGTTTTGAAAGCTCACTCTCTCTAGAGTTTATTACTGCGGTTCCAGATGGACTCCTGCTCTACAGCGGCCCTTTATCAAACCCAGAACCCCAGACTGCAGAAAGCTTCATCGCTATAGGTACTTCTGCAAAGCCTGCAGTAAAATCCATTGTCTTTGGGAACAGGTCTCTGTGAGCAGTGTTGTAGTTAGAGCATGAATTCTGTCTTTCTGTCTTAGGAGATTGTTTATTTTCTGGCTTCAAAGTATTTTGAAACATCTAGAGTCATAGAATTGTAAAACCTGCACGTGTTAAATTGTTTTAGAGCAATCCAAATGGCAGAGTGCTTATCAGGAATGAGTTCTAGTGTTTTGACAAAGAAGCAGCACAATCTAAAGTATAAAAATAAATATTCAATGAGCGCTTCGGCATAGTAGAAGTCATAGAATATAATTCTAGATATTTCTATAGTGACCCCACTGCATGTGAGCAGTGATAACTGTCAGATCAGTTGTTTCCGTAACTGCTAAAATATCCAGTGTGGAGAGGTTCTCGTGGCTGAATCGGATCTCTCTTTCCCATTGCATTAGAACTCTTGGGAGGTGTTCCTGTGCTGAAGATGAGCCGTGGCTCAGGCTTTGTGGTGCTGCAGTTCCCAAGTCACCTGAACGTAGCAGACAAAAAATGGCACCAGCTGGAAGTCAGAACCAGTGGTCAGGTCAGTTGTTTGGTTTCTCTTCCGCATCAGGACATTTGTATTTCCAATACTACTTCCCTGTGCAGAGACAGGAGGGTAGAAAAACCAGACCAGTTAATTATATGTATTAATCTAACTGTGCTTGTAGGTTTGATGAGCAATACAGATTTTTGGGAAGACAGCACTGTCAATTCCAAATCTGCTTGTTTTGTAATCAATATTCTGGGACGTGAGGAATCTTTTTTTCTTGCTTTTAAAGCTCTGTGATGCAGTGGAATGTGCATAAAGACTTAGCAGCGATTTCCACATTCAGTGGGCACATTTGGACACTGAAATCAATTACCTGAGCTCAAAAAGGAGATAATTATTGGCAAACGCAGTTAGTTTTGGCAAAAGTGGTTAAACCACTCAGAAGCATAAATTAAATTAAATGCAGAATCAAGTGCTTTCTTTGTTAAATGGTTCTATTGTGGCTTTGCTGTTCAAGGTGGAAAACAGCAAGATAAAAACCTCAGCCCTTTTATCCTGATGGAGTGCAAAGGAAAAATATATGATTTATTGAATTTTACAGAGAGTCTGAATTCAGTAACGCTCTGTTTTGGCACAGGACGTGCGCTTCACGTTGGATCAGTGCAGCACAGCTGTTGTTTCCGAGATCGAAGGAGTAGGGAAGTGGCTGTTCACTGAGGATCGCACAGACTGTGAGGTCTTGGGGTTTGTGCCGCAAAGAGCGGGGTACGTTTCTGTAGTCACTGAAAAACAGTTTATTCCACAGGTTTTGAACATTTTACCTATCCAACTGAAGCAAAGCTGTTAATGCATAGAGGAGCATAGAGGCATTTGCTTTTCCTTAGGACCTTCTGAGCCAAGCCTGGATCTTAAAGCACTGAAGTTTTAAGGAGCCAGTCTTGCTTTGAGCAGTGTACCACACTCAGTGACCATCCCAGAGTGCTACATGGCTAATATTGGCCTTCTGTGGGCACTGTGTGCCTTCCCTTACCCGCAGGATTTCTCTCACCTTATTGATCTTGTCGCTGTATTTGAAAACCTCATGAAATCAGGCCAGTTGGCTCTTTAATGGCAATGACTCTCGTCATCAACCATCTGCTTGATATTAGTCTGAGGGTTCCTCCTCGCAGCCTTTGAACGTCTTAGGCAGGCTGACATATCGGGATCTTTTGTTATTTTAGAAAGTCTCTATGATTTGGAAATGCAGGGCAGAAGTTTATCTCCCTTATTACGAAGCACCTATGGTTGAAGGTAAATTCACATCTGTTTTTGTTATCCATATAATCTCTAGGTATTTGAAGGGGAGCCATGTTCTGCAGCTGGGTGGTGTAAAGGAATCGTTACCATATTCCTACCCACAATTGCTCCACAAACACTTTTCTGGTTGCTTGCGCAATTTCATCTTGGATACCCAGGTAAGAGAAGTGTAACCACTCGCTCTAGCCAAGGAGTAAACTCCTTGGGAGATTTATATTACACCTGAAGCGTTTCCTTCCATTAATCTATTCAATGCCCATATTAATCAGTGTAAAATACAGGAAAATTTTTGATTTCTCCATCATAATTAGAATAACTACCTTACGAAGATTTCTCTGTTACAGGCAGGTGTATTTGTGACCCAGACACTGCCTTTGTCTATCTCCTGCTTCATGCAGCTGTCTGCTGAGCTTTATAAATTCAGGGGACTGCTGAATGGCGCTTCTGTAATGGTTTATTTATGCTGTCTGCTTTGCTAGGAAATATTAGGGGTTTTTTGCTTTCATAGTCAGTAGAGTTTATTCAAAGGCAAAGTTTGGTGTGGATAAAATGAGCTGAAATCTGGATGGGTAAATTAAACAGTGTCTTACGCAGTGCAGGTAAGAGCAGACCACCCCGGGACACAGCGATTGCTGTTCAAAAGTGTAACTCTAAGTGTTTCTTAAATGGTGTTTTAGTGTCGTACAATTTTCTCTTGAAGGTATATGACCTCCAGTCTCCCGCGGAGTCCCTGAACAGCTTCCCTGGCTGCATGCTCACGGATGGGAGCTGCGAGACCCTGGGCTCCTCTTCCTGCGGGATTCACGGCAGGTGCCACGGGGACTGGGGCTCTTTTGCTTGTCATTGCTTGCCAGGTTACTACGGCTATCGATGCGATAAAGGTGAGGGCTGGCTTTCTGCTCTCTTATTGGTAGGCTGCTAAATTTTATAATACGGGAAACATGAAGTGTTTGCAGGTGGTGATTGCTGAGGTGGTTTCTGACACCTGCGCTGTGTACAGCCATGTTTCACTGCAGTTGCCTGTGATTTCCAACAATTTCTTTTCTCTTTGAGAAATAACTTTCTTCATATCGGATCATTTCTCGAGCCCTGGGGGTGTTTGTGCTGTGTAATGGAGACTGCATGACAAGACTTGTGAACAGAATTATTTGTTCTCCTTGCAGTCGTTTGAATTTGTGTCTGTTGACACTCAGAAATATCCAATAACCTAGAGCTGAGATGCGAGTGTGCCAGCACTGCTCGCTGTGCACAGTGAGAGCTGCACAGCTGGAATTAGGATTTACTGCTCTGTGGGTGTCTGGCAGAGTCTCTCGGCTTAAGGATCCGTGTTTGCAATCCAGTAGGACCCTTTCTGTAGCCCTAGTGGGGCCCAAGTGTGGCAAAAAGAGCGATGTCTTATGGATCCGTGCTGTATGTTACAGTTATTCTTTTGCTTACAACTCTTATTACAAAAACATTGGAAACAATAATACTTCCCTCTCCCTATAAAAAGGTTTGAAGGCCTTTTTCCTGCCTTTTTAGTTGCCAAAGAATACACGTTTGGGCCAGGGAGTCACATTCGCTATCAGCTGCCCGTCAGCGTCCCTGCCCGGAGGATGCGGTTTGAAGCCATGATCAGGACGCGGCAGCCCGACGGTGTCATCACAAGCGTGTTGTCTCGAAATAAAGATGAATACGTCACCCTGCAGGTGGGCACCACATCCCAACAAAAATAGTGTAAAGTTCAGTCAGTGCCAGTGAACAGTTAGACCAGAGAAACAATAGCTTAAGAGCTGGAAATAGAACACAAAATCTTATTCTAAGCATGAAAACTTCGGAATTAATTTTATGAACATTCATAAATCTGGTCCTTTACTTAAGATACTGATGGACAGTGGTGGAATCCCACTGGATTTCAAAGGAGTTTATTGCCAGTGACAGTGAAGTACAGTTTGCTGTACAGACTAGGATGAGAGATGTGTCTTCCCCGGCGTCCTGTTCGGCTGGGGTCACTGCATGTAGTCCAACCCTGCCAGGAAAGATACCTGTAGAGTTTCTAATGAAGCCAATTTCAGTGACAACCTGCTCAGTTTGTACCTAGCACTGAGAAGTCACCTCTTCAGCTCAGCTGAAATAAATTTCAACAAATACTTTCAGATCCATGTTTATTACAAGTCTTAGTTCAAGGAATGTCACAGTTACAGGTCAATTAAAATATCACTTTTCTTTTTTCTTACTACTTTGTTAATTATCACCAGGTTGTTCGAGGATTCTTAGTGGTCTCATATAATCTGGGTGATGGAGACTACTCTGTGAGCCTTCCCTCCTACCGCATTGATAATGGCGAATGGCATCCAGTCACACTGGAGAGAAATGAAAACGAATTTACTCTTCGCCTTTACGAGGGAGGTGGGAAGAGAGAAGTTCTGAAAGCAGCAGGAGCGTACAAAGAGATTGTGATTGACCCCAGCAGCTTGATCCTTGGAAACACCTACCCATTTCATCAAAACAAGAGTTTTCAAGGTGAGGAATTCTAAATCTCGCTGCTCAGAACATGGACACGTAAAACCAAGGTTTGTTGGTGCTACATGGGCACATTGCGAGGAGCTTCCCTATTTATGTAGGGCCCAAAGTGCAGGGAACCATGATGTGAACTTTAACAAATTCAGTCAGAAAACAGAGAACGCAATGCCCTGAAAGTTTAGCTTTAAGTAAAGAAAGTTTAGTTCAGTCTTGGATTTAGACAGTGCCAAATCTTACAGCTGCTTCAATCCTTCTCGCCGAACGGCTTTTAAACAGTGTTCTCTGTGCCCTGCTGCAGGGTGCATGAAGGACGTCAGATTCAATAACTACAGGATCCCTCTGGACACTCAGGCGAAGGAGCTGGTGTCGGTGCTAAGCGCCCACGGCGTCAGAGAGGGCTGCTCTTCAGAGGCCTGTAGGAATAACCCCTGCAAACAGGAATTTATCTGTATCGATTTGTGGATGACCTATGAATGCAGGTAAGTGCTGGAAATAAACACCCAAACCCCTGCAGCTGCAGGTGGGAAGGGGTGGGTGCTGGAGGGGGCAACCAGGAGGCTGCCAAGCGTGATCCCATCAAACACAACGGACCCCAGTGAAACACCAAGGGAGGTGCCTGCATGGGTGTCAGAGAACACTGTCCTCTCAGGTACTGCCCTTAGCTGATGTAAATTAACTTTCCCCATTGATCCTGTAACCATTCCAGCTGCCTCTCTTCACTGACTGTTTTTAAAGGATAGCAGCAAACCCACAATGTTTTTTACCCCTGCAAAGCAGGGAAGAGGCTCTGTTGGCAGGAGTGGTGTGGAACACACGCGCAGCTCAGTGCCTCGTGAAGCTGTGACCTCTGCTCCCTTGAGGGCCACGCAGCTTCAATGAAAAACACCGTACAATTAAGCTCAGAGGTCCTGTGCGTAGCTGGGGCTGAGGCTGAGGTGAGGACACATTGGTTGTGCTGTGAAGATGTTCACTTGCATCGTTACTGCCTGCCACTGTTTGCACAAACTGAGTTTCATAGAATCACCAGGTTGGAAGAGACCCACTGGATCATCGAGTCCAACCATTCCTATCAGAAGTCCAACCATTCCTACCAAAGATGTATTTTGTCCTAGAAATCCCCTGTGATGGAAACACAAAGGACGCAGCATAGCTTGTTGTACCTGGGTATAACTGCAGGCCCCAACTGAGCTATTTCTTAAGGGGTGATCTGGCAGAAACCAGTGGAACTACCCAGTATCTGAAAGCACCAGATGTGAGGGTCTGCAGCCATAGAGCTCACGGGTCTAGCACTGCTAGAGGAAAGACTATGATCTTGTGTTTTTTCTGTGTTACTTATCTCTAGCAGCTACTTCAGAAACTGTATGTGGAGTGTTGTTGAGGACTGTTCAAAGTCTAAAATGTTGTCTTTCATGTCTACTTTTCTCAAAGTTTTACGGTCTCGTTTTGCCTTTGTGCTTTCAGTTGCCCTCCGGGACACCTGATTGTGGAGAACGCCACGGGCACCCAGTGCATCTACACAGCCTGTGCTGAACGGCCCTGTAACTACGGCACCTGCATCGTGCAGTCAGCGACCAAGTTCCAGTGTCGCTGTCCGGATGGCTACGCTGGGCGGAACTGCGAGATCACGCTGGCCATCTTCCACAAGGACACAGGCCTGAGCTTCAGCTCCATGTTTGCCATCTGTGTTTGCTTTTTGGCGCTGTTAGGTAGTTACGGCAACTACATCTTGTATTACCTTTGGTGAACTCATTTATCCATCTTGTCCTGAGTAGCCGTCATCTCATCCTCCTGCTGAAAAACTGTTTCCTAACGGAGTCCTGTCTCTGCCCTCAGCTCCATCAGTAGCATCTCTTTCATCCCTGTGTGCGTGTGGCAAAGTGAGTCAACGTTTGTGAGTCTCTGCACTTTTATTTTCTGCACATTTTCACTTTGTTGTTACGAAACCATTCAGCTGCACAACTGGAAGCAAATTCATTTGAACAGTGAGAGTTGAAATTGCTACCAAATGAGGGCTGTATGAAAGATGGCTGAGCACAAAACACACATTTCAGTCTAGGAGAAACACTCTGTCCGGTGGGGACATGCTTGGTCAGACAGGAGCAGTCTCTAGCGTCTCACCAGCTGTGTCACAACTCTCAACAGCCACTTTGGGTTCCTCAGCCAGCTCCAGGCCAAGAAATTGGGTCTCAAAGAGAAGAGGGAAGACAAAGCAGGATCTCTATCTAGAGAGGAAGGATCACGTCTTTGATGACAAGTATTTTAAAGAGCATTTAAAAATACTCTTTACAGCACAACTTGAAGTTGTCATAAGCACAACCAACTGCAGGATGCAGAGTTGGGGTAACTGTGGCCCTACAGCCCCCTGCCCCGCAGCCCTGCTGGGTGGTTCTGAAGGATGTTCTGTTCTGCTCCTCTATGTTTACACAGCTCTGCTCACTGCTGCATTCTTGTGGGCTCGCTGGAGGCGTCACAAAGCTCTGGATGGAGTTTACCCTGTATCTGCACATCCTGAGGAGCTGGAGGACATCAGAGAAAGCATCCTCAACTACAATGAAGAAGGGGGTGGGGAACAAGATCAAGTAAGGATCACGGTGTTATGTGGCAGTTAAGAAGGGGACTGGTGGCTCATTGTGCTCAGGAAAACAGGGTTTATGCTTTTCCTTTGTAACCCCAGGAAAGCTGGGGAGGGGGTGGAGGAATAGGACAAGGCAGGGAATGGTTTTCAGCTGAAAAGGGGGAGATTGAGATGTTGGGAAAGAAAGGTTTCCCTGTGAGGGTGGGGAGGCACTGGCCCAGGTTGCCCAGGGAAGCTGTGGGTGCTGTGCTGGGACCTACAGAGAATGTGATTTAAAGTCAATGGTTTCTCTCTCTAGGATGCGTACGACATGGCAGAGCTGCAGGTGTCCATCCAAACCAGCCCCGCCTGCTCTCTCTACAAGAAGAAACAAAACCCAACAACCCTGAGCAGTTTCTCCCCAAGGATGCAGGAGCAGCCCCACGCACCGGCAGCTGCAGAAGGCGCTCTCGCTAGCGCAGACTTAGCTCAGCTCCTGGCTGATGCTGTCAGAGATGCTGATCACCGTCCTCAGGCTGCGTCCCCAGACTCCCTGCGGGTGTTCTGCACTGAAGGAGAAGGCTCGGACGCTGGCAGCCTGAGCACCCTCAGCTCCTCTGGTGGGGACGAGGGCACCGTGTGTGAGGACATGATGGAGTGGGGGCCAAAGTTCCGGAAACTCAGGGACCTGTACTCACACATGGATGCAGAAGAGCTGTAGACTACCCAGACTGCTCTTATCAAAGTGAGGTACACGGTCATTCATGTAGAGTGTGTAAGAAATAAATAGATATTTTTGTCCCTGAGACAATAAAGGACCCTCTGAACCATCCTACATATAGAATCATGAATCGCTTAGGTTGGAAAAGACTTTTAAGACCATTAAGTCCAATTGTAAACCCCAACCGACCATTTAACTGTGTTCCTGGTGCCCAAAGCGTGAAGCAGCTGTTTCGGGTAGAAGCTTTAGCAGTTACCTGAAGAAACAAAGCATGTTGTCTTTCCCTGGGGAGATAAAGTCCATGTTGTATTAGATCCATCTTGGTTCCCTGACTGAGCCTCCGCTACAGCCCCTGCTCCCTGAACACACTGCAGCTCGGAGCCTGTGGATCCAGGGGAAGGGGTGAAGCCGCATGGAATGGTCATCGTTAACTGGTTATAAATTAATGAAAACCATTTGTGCTGTCCTACAAATGCAGAAACTGAATTAGACACAGCTCCTCAAGTCAGCTGCTTCTACCTCAATACTCCCCTCAGTTTCCTTTGTGCGTGTAGCAGGACTGGGGGTTTAATTTCTGGTTTAATTTCCATGCTGCTCTTTTAACTGCTGTGCGATTTCTGAAATCATCCCCTCATGCGTTCCACATCTACACAGACACCCCCTCCTGTTTCAGCCCTTCTAGAAGGAGCTGTTGCAGCGCTGGTGCCGCTCGAGGGCAGGAGAAAGCTTGGCCCTGGGCGAGGGGGGAGAAAAACATGAATAGAGCCCCTCAGGAGGTCCCTAGGTAGAGGGATTTCCAGTAATCTGGTTCTTTTGATAATCTTCTTCCATGTTCTTACAGACTTTAAACACACAGTAAGAATATTTTATTTAGTATAAAAATATTTGTAAAGGTCCGCAATTTAAATACTCCTCTGGATATTAGTGTTTAATCTGCCTGCCTGTCAACTGCATTAATCTTTGTGCTTCTTTTAAAATCCCATTCCAAGCCCATAACATACAGCCAAGCCAGGCGAAAGCTGATTGCCCTTCAGCCTGGCCTACGGGCTGGGACCAGCAGGCTTAGAGGCTCATGGCCAAGGTACCACACAACAGCCACGGCCACACTGTGAAATACAGCAGCTTTGCCCTGGGTGTGCTCATTTCTAATTACTGTAAGGCACTCAGTGCAGAACTCACTGACCCACAGCTTCAGCAGGAATGGGCGTGCATCATTATTGGCCTAATTAAACTCCTAATACTGATCAGAGCATTTTATTATTGTGTTTGGTTAAACTGCAGTGGTCTCCAACCTCATTAGGGGATCCAGGCAAGAAATGACTCTGGAGTTTCAGCTGGTGGTTTAACAACCCAGCACTTGCCACTGTTTGATTTAAGCAGCACCTGGTTAAAGCTCCTCTGTGCTCGCTGAGAGGTGAGGAACATTGTTTAATGAGTATTGACTGAATATAAAGGTGTTTGAGCACGTGACAGAACCATCGCCGTCCCTGCAGTAACTCACCTTCCTGCAACGGAGAAAGGAAAACACTTAAATCATCTGGAGCTGGGACACAGCTCTGTTGTGAAAGTGAATCTCGTTACACATCTTGATTAAATTAACTGTGAATTTCCCGTCATTAGAAATTAATTGCAGTGGTAATTATCGTAACAGCGCTGATGGCGTTCTTTGCACAGGCCACACACACTCTTACAGGTGTTGAAGCATTAATTCAGCACCTGCCTACAAGCACCTGATCATTCCAGTTCTGTTTTCCACAAGAAACAAATGATTCCAATGGATAAATAATTAAAGGAGGAGAGTGCTGTTACACTTTCAATCCGATTTAATCTCTAATTTCAATATAAAACCAAAGCAGTGCTAAAACACGGCAAAAGTCATGTGTTTCCTACACAATATCTACAAAGTCAATACAATTCACAAAGTTCCAGCTGGTAAAAAGACACAGGGTACAAACAAAGCACAAAATTCTCAGGACCAAGGCCTGGCTTCACTTAATTCCAAGTCAATTTAAAATAACTGTCGTCTATTACGTTCAGATAAAATCAAGGAAACAATGATTTTGTGCTAAAATACAGAGCTTTGAAACACCACAAAGCAAAGCTCTGATACCTGAACAGACTTTAAAGACCCAAGTTTCCTGCAGGTGGCAGAGAGGAATTTATCTTTTGTAAGGTTGTCGGTGTTCAATCTTGGTTCTTCCTGAAATTCACCTGGGGGGGAAAAAGGATCCCCTGTAGTTCACAAAGCAAATACAGAAAATAGTGCTGTGAGAATCCAAGCTGAGAAATTTGCATTTTTGTTTGTTCTGAGCATTTTATGAGTATACAAACATGCAACGTTTACCAAGCATGCCCCAACCCTTATTCTCATTAGAAACACGTAACACTCCGTCACTACGTGGTTAATGTCATGGACCAGCCTCTGTTTCACCGCAAACGCCAGACAAGGACTGAAGGAACTCTGAACACGATCGCTGATTCCGCACTCACGCTCACAAGGTCGGAAACTCCTATCCGCACACACTCCCAAAGGATTAAAAAAAGAGGCACTGAAAGAGCACGAGGATCTGCCAAAGAGGATCAGATTGAGAGAAAAAACAGATTTTTGTGAGCGTTTTAAGGATTCACAAAGATTTTAAGGATTCACAAAGATGATGCACGCTCAGCAGAGGAGCAGCGTGGCCTGCTGGCATCCAGCTCCTCCTGTTTCACAGTAAAGATCCCGCTGCCAGGAGAGACTCACCAGGCTAATTCCAGCGTACGCTGGCTCCACGCTTGGTGTCTTTCAATCAGTTAAAACCGCAGAACAGTTCTACCCTCGGTATTCGGGTCAGACTTTATAACCCGAATGGGCTCTGCCAGCCTTTAGTTATGAATCTATAAAAATTTTGGCAAGATCAGGAATGTTACCAAAACTAAAGTGTCTAAAAAAAATAAGAATCACAGGAATGAAACAAGAAACCAGCAATGCGAAATGTCTCACAAATGGAATGTGTTTGTAAACTTCTGCGTTTTCTACTGTGGGTCCTAAGCATTAAAACACTGAACTTGAAGCTGTGGTAGGAAATGTTATTTATGCTTGGCAAGTTTGTAAACGTGGAATGTTTTGTTCTGAAACACCCTGGTGAAGTGCACGGTGTAAGAAGGCAGGTTTTTTTTAATCTCCTCACAGAAGCGAGGATACGGCGAAGGTCTCAATTCAGGTTCATTCTCTCCCAGACCATCCATGATCTGTAACGAAACGGAACAGATTTGCCAAACACCGTTAGCCAATTCACAGTTAGAGCCAGCAAGAAGCTAAAACCAACCTTGCCGGCACGTTCAGAGGGTCGGGCTGGGCAGGTGTGTTAACAGCGACTGTGTGAAACCAGCGGGAGGGAGGAAACACGAGCACAGCAGTGAGGTTTAGAGCATCGCTCTCTGTTATGGACACGGCTGACTGAGGGATGTATCTGCTCAGGTTACGCGCTCTGCCGAGGTTCCACATCAGGCCCAGAGACGCTGAGAACTCCCCTGACACAACAGAGTGAGACAGCCACCCGCTAGTGCTGAGGGAAGCGAAGCTATGAAGGGGTTTACACTCCAAAAGAGAATATAATCTGTTTGCCGCTAGCCTGGACCTCATAGAATCATAGAATCACAGAATCACCAGGCTGGAAGAGACCCATCGGATCATCGAGTCCAACCATTCCTATCAAACACTAAACCAAGCGAATGAAGCAATTACTTATTTTGTCCAGGCTGAATTCCAACTTTTCTTTTTATTATCAAATACCACTAAAAGCGAACAGCATTCACTTTGGTGACTTTGAGCACATCTAAAGGCTCCATTAGATTTTTACGCCCCCACTCCTGAATAAGTGGGAATAACCCAAGCCTCTTCCAACTGTAATTGTATTTCAAAAAGCAGTTAAGCAAAATGTACTGTTGTTATCAATGCCATAAAGACGACTTACGTGGCCGTTAGCTCTGTCAAGTAAGTCCCGTAAGCGACAGCCTCGACTGTGTCTCCTTTCGTAACAGATGCTGTCTTCCAGGATCACGTAGTCCGTGCCAAAGGATCGCAGGATTCTGTAAACGTCTTCAGGAGATCGCTTGGCGTAGATCTGATAGATCTGTAGAGGAAGAAAACTGCGCCGTAAGACACACCACGGTACTACTATTTCTTGGTTTGCTCTGTCACGATTCCTTTACCTTGAACCAGAGAAATGAGATCAATAACCCATGGGATTTGAATTAAATATTTTAAAATAATAATATAAAACTAGTTTATTCAAGAGCCACTTAGCAGTTCTGTGCTGTGGCTGCTGTGATGCACAATCACTCCGCTGCTGACTTCGAGCACACTGGGTGGTGCTGCTGCCTGCAGAAAGACCTTGATAGAGGCGATCATTATGTCAGAATGTCTAAATTATAGGAAAGGACAGTTTAAAACAACCTCCCCCCAGCTTTGTGTGGAGTTTCTTGAGGTAGTTTCTACATAAAATGGTACGAGCTGGTCTGGGAGCTGAAGGGAGCTGGGCAGGAGGATCTGGAAATGCCAGCAGCGCCCACAGCAGCTCACTCAGAACTGGCTCGAGCACCTCAGTACGGTTAGTCGGACACAAATCACCTGCCAGAGGCGAGTCAGCAGATGCCCAAAGTACAAGGAGTCTCACAGAAGTTATTAACCTCTGGAACTGTATCTGAAAATAAGGTCAACGAGTCAAGTGCGTGATGTCTGCGACGGGCAGCCAGAGACTCTGCGTGTCTAGAATGGAGCCACCACTACAGGTAAGAACTAGCTTGAACCATCAGAACACTCTTACCTGTTTTGTTCNTGAGTAAAGTGCGTGATGTCTGCGACAGGCAGCCAGAGACTGTGCATGTTGTCTAGAATGGAGCCGCTGCTACAGGTAAGAACTAGCTTGAACCATCAGAACACTCTTACCTGTTTCGTTCTCTCTCTCAGGTTCTTATCCTCATAATGGGGGTGATTTGTTAGGGTCCGTCCCGTGCACAGTTTGACTCCTNCCGAGGCTGCTCTCATTAGGCTACTTAAAAATGGTCACTTAGCAAATCAATTAATAATTTGCAGTCGAGTCGGACGCTGCCTGCCGCAGTCTGTACCCACGGCAGAGAATGCACCTCAGCCCCCTGAGCGACACGGCTCAGTCAGAGAAAAACGCAGCTGGTTTTACGAATGCCTGAAGAAATGATGTATAAAATGAAAGGATAATCTGTTTTTTATAGCGTTCTGCCAAACCACGCTGCCCAACCTGCAAACAATTTATTCTGTAGGAAATGTCACTAAATAATGACAAGGACTTGTGGGTCAAACTGATTTACATGATGTAATTTAAATGTCATGCCAAGCAGCCCTGATGGCATTTTGCACAAATAATCTCATTTATTTTTTGAAGCTCTAAGCTTTCAACAAGTTAATTACAGCTGAACTAGTAGATAAACTAAGCACAATCTCAGTCACCTTTTCCACTGTTTTGGCTGGTGTCTGAGATTCCTAAGCAGCTTTTCTATCATTTTTGGTAACTGCTTGGGAAATATCCCACAATTCTAGACAGGTTTCACCTCTAAAGTCTCCTTAAACACTTAACAGCAGTTAAGAGTGCAGGGAAGCTCACACTTGATCTGCTCATTCTACTGATATTCCTCCCCATCTCACAAGCGAGAGTTGTTCTTGTCTTAGGGAGAAAGATCAAAACTAAGAATTTTAATCTCTCTCATTTGGCAACAGAGCTGTGAGCAATCCCTGGGGCCCTGGCAGCACCTTCTTCACTTCTTATTTCTTTGAAGCTAAGAAAATGGGGTGATGGGTAGGAAAAAGCAAGAGACTGGGATATAAATGATCATTATGTAAAAAAAAATATAGATTTGGCCTGATACTATGCAGTAACTTTATTGTAAAGATATATCCCGGTATTATCTTCGTGAAGATGCTATGATAATTTTAGTAAGGGGAAGAGTGAAAAATACATCCGCAAACACTTGATGGTGGACAGGCTAATCGCTGCCTGTTATTCACATCGTATGTTTGGAACAGTTAATATGCACTGAGATGCAGGCAGATGGAAGGGTTTTCTTGTTGTGGAGAGACTGCAAGACAGATGAATTATTCCTAGTTTGCTGCTATACGTGACAAATTAGAGCTTCTCATCCTGAGTTTTAATAATGAATGATTGGTTCCTGACACCAGCCCTGACACATCGTTAACTACAGCAGAACTATCGAGCGTTAGCACAGTGAAATATTCCTCTTACACAAGAAAACTTGAGAAAATCTGCCCCACTCCGAGAAACTTACCATAAATTTTGTTGACTCATGTTTAAAGCATAGATAATGAACTCTTCTTTACGTGAATAATATTTCTAAACACAATAAATTCTAAGCAGAAAATTTCCCTCTCTAATTGTCTGTCACGACTTGAAATGAGACGAGGACAAGCACCAGTTCAGCATTCTCAGCACTGAGAACCAATGAAAAATTATCCTCACTGGAGCCAGTCAGATCCAGTTCGTGGCTGGGAATAACTCCACATGCATATTTTATGTATAAATCTATATAAAACTCTGTATATTGTACACAGGAGACCTGAACTATCAGATATTTACCAAACAGGAGGGCTAAATGGAACTGGCTGGTAAACATCAGTCACAAAAACACGTCAATACCACTGAAAAGGTCCTAAATGATGGAAAAAATCACAGCCGGCCTTCAAAATAACTCAGTGGAGGCTTGTAGTATATTTTACTTCTAAATTACTCCTTCTACTTTACGGGTTAAAGCAATACAACATCAAAGAGCATAAATTTGTTGATATAAGTAGAATAAGTAATAGAACCAGGATGACTGGTTTCCCTGAACTTCACTGTGTCTTGAAAACAGAATGCAGGGCTCCAAGGAAACGCATCAAATAATTCAGTGAGAATGTAGATCAGATTCGCTTTCAGAATGTTTTCCTCCAGAACACAGAACTAGTTTTTAAAGAAATCTTTGTCAGTATTCTAAATAAAGACAAGTCCCAGGAATCTCTCTGTTCAGGACTCAACCTGCAAGTTGTTAGCGGCTCCTGTATGTTCACAGGGAGCACAGCCTGAAATTAAGTCCTCCAGAGAGCATCCTCCCTGGCCCTTTTTCTCAGGACCTTCTCCCTGTAGTATTCCACCTAAAAGATACCTTCCTATGCTCTGTGAGAGTGCAGGAATGATGAGGTGGGGTTGAAATGACCAACTCGTGCTCCTTCTGCTGGTTTTGGCTGGG
>WAAB01020337.1:0-13219 GCA_013389865.1 Piaya cayana
GAAGCGGTAAGTTTGGTTTTCCTGCATAAGGAAATGCTCAGGAGTGTTGAATGTAAGACTGAGAGCTAGGAATTTTGAGGAACGGTTTTTGCTTCTGTTAGAACTGTCATGGGCTTTGAACAAAGATGGAGTTTCAATCCTCTGCCTTTTTTTCTTGTGGCAAAGCAACTTGTGCGGTCGGCTCTATCATCTGATCGTTTAAAACTCATTTTTGGGAGGGGCGGGATGAGGTGTTGTTTACTGAGCTGTCCTTAAATATATCTGCATGAAATGCTAGATGTGTTCATAGCGCCTTGTGCGTCTGGGGTGCTGCAGAACACCAAATTCTCATGGAAAGGGTCATTGGGCACTGGCAGAGGCTGCCCAGGGAGGGGCTTGAGTCACCTTCCCTGGANAGGTGTTTTTGTGTATTTGTGTTTTAACTTACACTCCTACACCCGAGATAAGTTAATTCCTGTTTTCCTGAAGCAGCCACCCTAACAGCCAACTGCGACGTACACCACATCAAATGTAATCAGTCAAATTGATATTTGATTGCTGCCAGTACAGAGCTTTTTCTTGTGTAAAATGAAGTTTGGTTACTTTTGAAAAAACAAATACTGTATTGCCTGGCGCGGTTCTTGTTTCGATTGTACTTTCTTTTTAAAAAGTACATTGAAAGTCTGTCCCAGCTGTTTAACACGGAGACTCCTTAGTTTATTCCGTAAGGTCAGAGCTGTCGGGATGCTTACAACACTTGGCGAGAGGAGGCTGGATAAGGCAGAGTAGCTGAGCTGTGGCACAGAGCTGTGGGCACAGCCACATGGCACGGGTACCCGGGAGGTTCAGACACACTGAGGGCTCTGCAAAATGGCTCTGTGAGCACTGGGGCTTCTGGCTTGGGAATCCTTACGCTCCAGGTTATAAAAACTGGGGACAGGTTGCAGAGACAGGGTGAGAGACGGGGTGTCTACTCCTGCGCCGGGCAGAATCAGTACTTCTGCTAGGAATGTTCCTGCTCTGTTGATACTGATGTGTTTGTTGTGTGTCTGAGGAGTCTGAAATAGGAAATTCAGTGTGTCTTTGTAAGGCACAGAAAGGAGGTGGGTAGGCAGCAGGTGCCACCAAAGGGAAGGAGGCCGTTTTACTGTGTTTAGCAGGAACTCTCATACATTTGAGGGTGCTGGGCTCCACAGCAGAGCTCAGCGAGGAGCGTCAGGGGGGTGGTTGGCTTTACATTGCAGGTGGCCTTGAAGGACTGAGCGTTACTGCTGAATTACTGTGAGTTCTTTACCCATTAGTATCTGGTTTTGTCTGAGATGGAACTGCAGTCCAGGAGAGAAATGATCAGGGACAGTTAAAGATGAGTTCTAGGCCCCTCACCACAAGAAGGGTGTTGAGGCTCTGGAGTGAGTCCAGAGAAGAGCAACGAAGCTGGTGAAGGGGCTGGAGAACAGGCCCTATGAGGAACGGCTGAGAGAGCTGGGGGTGTTTANGGTTTAGTGTTTGATAGGAACGGTTGGACTCGATGATCCGGTGGGTCTCTTCCAACCTGCTGCTTCTATGATTCTATGATTCTTGCAGATAAAGAGGCCGTACTTCCATGTAAAACCTCTGGAGAAAATTCAGCTGAAAAACTGGAAAGAGTACTTAGATTTTGAGATAGAAAATGGCACTCATGAGCGCGTTGTGGTCCTCTTTGAAAGATGTGTTATTTCCTGTGCCCTCTATGAGGACTTCTGGATCAAGGTAAGGGATGGGGCTTGGCGCCCGCCTCCTGCGGACTGCGCACCTTGACCTCGTGACTAACCTTTTGTACCTTGTGGAACGTTGTTCATGTATGACTATATCTGTTGCATTAGGAGATGGTCTGCTTGCAACCAGATTTGACTGCTGCATATGCCACCCTCGTTGCCTCTCTACGTCCTTCCTTACAGAAACTAGTCTAGTGGTTCCATAAAGGTGCTGAATGGGTTTAAACAAAAGAATTTTATCGTTCTGTCACGTTTGGAAAGGCGCATACAAGCTTTAAACTCTCCCACCTCTGCTCTGTTTTCAACTGTAGTACGCCAAATACATGGAGAATCACAGTATCGAAGGCGTGAGGCACGTCTACAGCAGGGCTTGCACCATACACCTCCCTAAGAAACCGATGGTTCACATGCTGTGGGCGGCCTTCGAGGAGCAGCAGGGTAAGAGCCTCCTGCCTTTTTCCTGGGGAGGGGGGGTTGCTGTGAGGAGGCTGTCGGATGTCTCGTGTCCTAAAGCGTCTTCACCGGTGTTTTAGGCAACATCGACGAAGCAAGAAGAATCTTGAAAACGTTTGAAGAGTGTATTCTAGGGCTAGCGATGATTCGCTTGCGGAGAGTGAGCTTAGAGCGCAGGCACGGCAACATGGAAGAGGCCGAGCACTTGCTCGAAGACGCCGTCAGGAACGCCAAGTCCATTAGCGAAGCCTCGTTTTACGCCATCAAGTTAGCTCGGCACCTCTTCAAAGTACAGAAAAACCTGCCAAAGGCAAGAAAAGTGCTGTCAGAAGCCATAGAGATCGACAAAGTATGTGTTCTCTTTGCTGTATTCAAACCCCTCCCGGTGCTTTTCTGAACCTTTGCTTTTAAACGCGGCAACAATGATGACAGAAACAGTAGCTGTC
The DNA here is from genome assembly GCA_013389865.1 of Piaya cayana. Taxonomy (NCBI): domain Eukaryota; kingdom Metazoa; phylum Chordata; class Aves; order Cuculiformes; family Coccyzidae; genus Piaya; species Piaya cayana. Next base: position 2,633 of record WAAB01020337.1, read on the forward strand.
GGTAATGTTCCGTTACCGCCTGGAGACACCAGTCCCTCTAAACTGACGTTGCCGTACTTGCAGCTTTCCAGTCTGGAAGCTTGCAAACCTTTTGCAGCGGCACCACGATGTGCTTCACGCCTTTGCTTTTCCATTTTAGAAGCCTAAATAGGATTGGTCACATCCTAAACAGGCATGTTCGCATCTCGGGGTGAACAAACCCGGTCCTGTAGGCAGTACCTGCGGGTCGTGCTGTGTAACCACAGAAACACTGAGCACTCCAAATAGTCTGAGCAAGGGGTTTGCATCTGTTCTGGGACCGTTAGATCTTTCTAATCTGGGAAACAAACCAGGTCAGAGATGACCAGGGCGCGCAGACGATGTTTTATTGACTATTTTATTTATGATGTAAGCATTCTGGTAGGTGCACAGTCGTTAAATGCCTGCGGTGAGAGGCGTTACGGCTCCTAACGCATCTTTCACACAGGAAAACACGAAGCTGTATCTCAACTTGCTGGAAATGGAGTACAGCGGGGATCTCAAGCAGAACGAAGAGAACATCTTGAGCTGTTTCGATAAAGCCGTCAATGGCGCGTTGTCTATGAAAATGAGGATTACCTTTTCTCAGCGCAAAGTGGAGTTTCTTGAAGATTTCGGTTCCGATGTGAACAAGTAAGATGTAAACTGCGCAGTGGGCAAACCGGGGTCCCAAAAGACGGGTACAGGTGGCAGGGAAGGGTCAGCGGCACCCACCAAACTGGTTCCTGTGCTGTAAGCTCTCTGTTGAGGGTTTGCTACTTTTCTCATAAGCTTTCTGTTGAGGGTTCGCTACTTTTCTAAACCAAATCCCCTTTTTTCTTAAATACTTAACTCCTCAGGGCAAGATTGTGCTGCCCGTAACTTCTTTAATCCCTGTACTTTTCTCCTGCTGAGTTTGTAGAGGAGGATGCTCCCCCAAGAGAAGGTGAAATGCCTTGGGACGCAGGTATAGGTGGATACTCTGTGCTCCGGGAGCTGCTGCCTGAGGTCCCAAAGCTGTGCTGATCTCGTTTTCCTATGTCAGAAGCATTCCCAGTGCTGTGCTTGCGTGGGAGGAGGAGATACCAGGAGTGCAGCTTTTTAATTAAATACCAGATAGATGTTTTGCCCCCTAGATCTCTGTTGTGACCCAAGTGCCTGTTTCTATTTGTGGTTTGCAGCTTGGAACGAGTAGCCAGGAGGTGTTCCTGCCGTGCCTGTTTTGAACTGGCCTCTCTTTCTGCTGCCTGTGGCCCTGTTAACTTGCAGGGCAGCCATACTTTATGAGTTTGGGACCCCAGAGAGACCAAACAAAACCAATTTTCTGATTCCCAAATAATCCTGGAGCACAGAACAAGCACAGGGAATTCTTTCACTGACACTAATACTGACAGAGCAGCAGTTTTGATGCGATCCCTTAAACTGCGGTGCGGAGGAGATGGATGTTTAGCTGTTAGTGGGTTTTTTTTCTAGTGTTACTCTTCCACTCAGCAGCGTTTGGTTCCATGTGATGTGTAGGTAACGTGGTTTTTGCTTGCGTTAAATACACCCGGGATCCCGTGTTGCGTGTGAAAGGCTGTAGGTGATACAGAAGTATTTCACTTCCAGAGTATAATACTCACCTCTTGTATTTCAAGTACTGTCGATCCCCTAATAACCAGGNGGTGGGGTTTTTTCCTAGGGCAGAGAAGTGTTAATCTTCCACTCAGCAGTGTTTGGTTCCATGTGATGTGTAGGTAACATGGGTTTTGCTTGCGTTAAATACACCCGGGGTCCCGTGTTGCGTGTGAAAGGCTGTAGGTGACACAGAAGTATTTCACTTCCAGAGTATAATCCTCACCTCTTGTATTTCAAGTACTGTCGATCCCCTAATAACCAGGGATGCGATGGCATCGGCTGCGGGAATGCAGTCACTGGAGGGAGCAGCTGCATCACCAATAAGCGTTAGAACATGTCTTTGCACAGGAACTGTACAAGCGAACGGTGTGAAGTGTGGGAGAGGTTGAGGGAGCTGGGAATTTCTCAGCTAACAGAAAGCCTCTCGCTACACTCTGTGGAATCCCTCTTACAATCAAGTTTTTGGCTTTCCCATTTCCACGGTTGATCAGTCCTTACCTGTTGTTTCTGATTGAGTTTGGTTTAGAGTGGGGCTGTGTTGCTGTGGTTTGGCCTCTTCTCCCAAGTGACGGGACAGGATGAGAGGGAATGGCCTCAAGCTCGGCCAGGCTGGACAGTAGGAAAAGATTTTTCATGGAAAGGGTCATTGGGCACTGGCAGAGGCTGCCCAGGGAGGGGGTTGAGTCACCTTCCCTGGAGGGGTTTAAGGGATGGATGGACGAGGTGCTGAGGGACATATCACGTGTTTGATAGAAATGGTTGGACTCGATCCAGTGGGTCTTTTCCAACCTGGAGATTCTATGATTCTATGAAGTAGGGATTTTACAACAGTTGCTCGTGTGTTTAGAACATTTATGTGAAAACAATGAAGAAAGCTGTTTGTTTTGTGACCCTCAGGCTGTTGGATGCCTACGACGAGCACGAAGCGCTTCTGAAGGAGCAGGAGTCGTTGAAGAGGAGAGCGGAGAACGGGTAGGCAGGCTGCTCACAGGCTGGAGCATGCACGGTGCTGGCAGAGCCGGCACAGAGCACGTGGGAGACACTGACAACCGCTCAGAGATCTGTCTGAGGCTGTATTTAGTCTATGAATACATAAACACGTCTTGTTCAGCTTTAAACCTGCTTGCAAGAACAGAAGCACTTTCTTTAATCCTTTGAGTGTACTGAGCAGGGCTGCCCTCTTGGCTTCAATTGGTGGAAACAGAGTTAATGGAAACTAGTTGGTTTAGTGATTGATAGGATTGGTTGGACTCCGTGATCTGGTAGGTCTTTTCCAACCTGGTGTTTCTGTGAAAATAACATCTTCAGTTCTGTTTCACAGAGAAGCTGAAAAGCGCTGGTGAAAGTAACTCACTAAGCAGAAATGTGGTTTTGCTGTCTCAGTGCGAGCACCACGAGTTTAAAGCCCAGGCTGCTGTTCTGGAGCACAATCCAGCCTTGTCTGTCTCTCGGTTCAGCTCCCCGAGCCTGAAAACGTTCCCTCCCTGTACTGGTTATAACATTCCTCACGTGAGGACATGGTGGGAATTCAATCCGTGATGCCGTTAACCAGCATCTGTTAACCTCGCAGATCAGAGGAGCCGGATGAGAAGAAGATGCTGACGGACGACCCGACCATGGCGTCGTCACAGATGATGGATGGAGACATGCAGGTCAACCAGGCAGCGTACAACTACAACGCCTGGTACCAGGTGGGTGTGCGCTTCCCTCGCTGCCTTCTGCTCCCTCCCCGTCCCCTCCCGCATCGCTTCTGAAAGGGGAAGTGACGAGGAGCTGTAGAGCGGGCACCAAGGAGGGGCCTGAGCACAGGAGGGAAGCCCCAGCCTGTCCCGTACTGGAAGGCTCAGTTACAAACGGGTGAGCGGCCCCACCAGGCGTTCTCCGCTGAGCCTGACTCCCCTTCTCTTTTTTTCCCAGTACAACTACCAGAACGCGTGGAATTACGGACAGTATTACCATCCCACTTGATCCAGAGCGTGCATGGAGTTCACCGTGCTGCAGTTTCAACAGAGATGGAATAAAAAATGTCTATTTTTCTAAGTTAGGGACGTTAAGGACTGTTGTAAATCTGCTCTTTGCTCTTCTGCATGTGGAACGAGCTGATGATCAGAGGGGTGTGAAGCGAGAGGCGCGTGCTGGTACCTGATCCTGGGTATCTCTGCAATCCTAGGTTACCGTAAATGCCATTTGGTTTCAATTCCTTGCACTAATTTATGGAATTCCTTTCAGTCTCACAATGATTCCGTAAGTAAATCAATTAAGCTCTAGGTTTTGGGGGGGAGAGTTTGGCTTTTACCCCCAAAGCCAGTGGGGATGGCTGCCAGCGCCGGAGCGAAGCTGTGGCCTCCTGCTCCGCTCTCCAACCAAAACCTGCTTCGATCATGAGCTCTTTCCGTGCCCCAGGGAGCAAATCCCAGATGGCTTTGTCTGTGTTATCATTGAAGCTCTGTGGACGATGCCGGCAGCTGCTCTGTGTTTTTTATCCTACGTGGGGCTCGAAAAAAAATTAAAATGCAGTGCAAAATGATGTTGCATTCTTTTTTAAAGAGCACAAACTGTGTTTGGGATGAATTTTTGTATTTAGAGTTTTTTCATGTACACAGTGTGAGCAAACCTTTTTTTCATTTTGATCAAAGTGATCATTCTCATTTTTGTAATAAAAGCAAGGAATTCGGTACTCTGAGCTGTCCTGGGTCTCTTCAGTTCAACTTCTCTGCGTTAAGAGCATAGGGAGAGGACAGGCACTGTGCCTGGCTGCTACAAAGCACCGTTATGGAGAACGTTAGCACCGGGGGTGCGAGTTGTCCCCCTCTGCCAAGAGGAGGAGGCTTTGAGGTGACCACACACACAAACCAAGGGAGGCGCTTGCGTGTATAAACTAGTTGTTCTTTAGTGGTAGTAACTGTACAGCAGCGGGGTGGGGAAATCGCGTTGGGTACAAGGCCACAGCTGGAACTACACCCTGCGGTCACACAGCCAAACCGCAGCTGCCGGAGGCTTTCTCCGTCGCGCACACATCCCAGCAGCAAAGAACACGCTCGCTTCATTCGATGTCCACCAGCTCCACCTCGAAGAAGAGCTTTGCGTTTGGTGGGATCCTGTTTGCGCTCGTTAAGGAAGTTTAAATGAACCCTGAGCCCTGCCCTGAGCTCCCAGAGGAATCTGGAGGGATTCACCACCTGCTCTCCCGCTCCGAACGTGGCAGCATTTGGTTTCACTGTTCTAACGCCTTGGATTTAGTGCAGAGCCACAGCTGCTGTCCATGAGCAGCCGTGAGGCACACGGTGCCCCTTCCACACTCGCACTGTTGTTAGGACACACTTCTTGTTCCCATTCCTCCAAGAGGAGAGGCCCTGTCTCACCTAAGCACTGGCTGCTCTGGGACTCAGGCACTGCCCTGTCTGCTGTGCTGCAGAGGAACTGTGAGACAGTCCTTTACAATTATGATACTGGATTTGAGTAAGAGGGAACAATTGCTTCCCTTCCTCCGGAAGCGCTGGTGAAAAGGGAACAGGACTGGGTAGGATCCCCCACTCAATCCCCTCCATCGGGTGCAGCCCAGAACGGGGTCCAGCCCAGACAACCACTTTCTCCACAGCCAGTACCTTTCCCCCAACTCCCTGCTGTGGGAATATGTTCACATGGCCTCTTCTCGCAAGTGACAGGGAACAGGACAAGAGGGAATGAATCACAGAACCACCAGGTTGGAAGAGACCCATCAAGTCCAACCATTCCCACCAATTTCTAAACCACGTCCCCTCAGCACCTCACCCACCCGTCCCTTAAACCCCTCCAGGGAAGGCGAGTCAACCACCTCCCTGGGCAGCCTCTGCCAGTGCCTAGTGACCCTTTCCATGAAGAATTTTTTCCTTATGTGGAGCCTGAACCTCCCCTGGTGGAGCTTGAGGCCATTCCCTCTTGTCCTGTCCCCTGTCACTAGGAAGAAGAGCCCAGCTCCCACCTCTCCACAACCTCTTTTCAGGTAATTGGAGAGCAATGAGGTCTCCCCTCAGCCTCCTCTTCTCCAGGCTAAACACCCCCAGCTCTCTCAGTTGCTCCTTGTAAGACTTGTTCTCCAGCCTCAAGCTCCACCAGGAGAGGTTTAGGCTGGACATGAGGTAAAAAATTTTCACAGAAAGGGTCATTGGGCACTGGCAGAGGCTGCCCAGGGAGGGGGTTGAGTCACCTTCCCTGGAGGGGTTTAAGGGACGGGTGGACAAGGTGCTGAGGGACATGGTTTAGTGTTTGATGGGAATGGTTGGACTCGATGAACCAATGGGTCTCTTCCAACCTGGTTATTCTATGATTCTATGATTCTTGTCCTGCAGTGAGAACGAGTGACTCCTGCCCCATAACAGCCCTCTGTATAGAGCACTTCATTCCAGTGCTTCCCAGTTCCTTAGTGAGTGAGTGACTGGGAAAGGATACTTGGCATCAGGCTGCCCTTTCTTGCCGTACGCCCACTCGGGTTCGATTTCCAGTTGAGCCTTCTCTCCTTTGCTCATCGTCAGGAGAGCTTCATCCCACTGCGAAAATAAACACATTCAAAAAACCAAATCAAAATTAAAACCCCAAACAAACCCAGAAAGAACAGGGCAGGCTCATGGAAAAGTGCTTTTCCTGTCAGCCCCTGCAAAAACCTGCAATTGACCTATCACCTTCCCAGCCTGTGGTGCTTTCCCATCCCTTTTCTGTGGGAGCCTCCCTGTGGCTATTTCCCACTCCCCCCGCCTGCCCCACTGTTCAGTCGTGCTCCTGCGCTGCCAGGACGTTAGGGAACCCACAAGCAACGTGCTTGTTTCAATGCAGGGATCCAACATTTCAGGTCGTTTTTCCAAGGGGTTTGTCCCTCGGCCTCATGATTCCCTGCCACCCCCAGCAGGGATGGATGGTGTTCGTTCAAGGCTGGCATCTACAGACTAATTCCCTGCAGTGCTCACCCCTCTGGTCTCGCTCAGCACCCAATCAAGGTTTGGAGCCACCGGCTCACAGAATGGAAAACCAGAGTGGAAAACCCAGGCAGCTGCTGCTTCTGCAGTACTGGCCACAAGTCCAGGGACGGTTTCCCCTTCTCATTTCCAACCCAGTCACCCCAAACAACCCTTTTCTTGCACAGCAGCAGCTGGGTGGATCTGGTTTGGTTTTTGACGTCAAGTAAGCATAAGGCCCTTCGTGCATTCTCCCGTTTTGCCGCTGGCCCAGTGGCAGCGAGACACTGCGGAGCCCTTTTCTGCGAGGCCCAGGAGCCAGGCTCTCCCAGACACTCCCAGCACTCCCCGCTGCCACCTCGGGCCTGAGCCAGCAGGCGGCTGCACAGCAGCCAGGCTGGACGGGGCTTGGAGCTCCTGATCCCATGGGAGGTGTCCCTGCCCGTGGCAGGGGTGGGACTGGATGGGCTTTGAAGGCCCCTTCCCACCCAAACCACTCTGTGATCCTACGAAAAGCTTGTCCTGAGGAACAGGCTGTTGTTACACCACGTTCCACACACGGCTCCGTGACGGGAACGCAGCTGGATAAACGCATACATGAAGAACAAACACTACATCTTGCGGGTGTGAACGCTTCCAGCCTGCCTCCTCTCCCCCATAAGAAACAAGAACTGCAGCTCTAAATTTTCACCCCAGTCATAAGCCCCGCAGAACAGAAAGGTTCTGGATACTAAGGGAATTGTTAACGGGTTACTTACACCTCTGATTACTTTTCCTACGCCAACTTTGAAACTTAAAGGTTTGGCTGCTTTTTTCTTCTTTGAACCTGAAAGACAGTTTTAGGTTCATTTGCTTTAACATCACACCAGCACATACCATAATTCTAGCTAAAATTACTACTACGCTCATACTTTATATAAATACCTGCTCTTATAGTATTATTTTTAGCTCACTGTCAGCCTTTTAGGGGAAAACATAGTGTGGTGCACTAAAATCCTTATTAAAGATTCATGTTGCACCAAGAGCTGAAGTCGGTGAGCGCCCTTCAGGTCCAGCAAACCCATTAGACTCATTTCTGAATTGCTACAAGTCACAAACACATCGATGAAACAAAAAAGTCAACAGAGAACAGAGAACATTCAAGTATGATGAATCAGACAGAATTCCAGTGATGACCTTGCTGCTCCTCTCAGTGCTGGACAATAACTGCTGGAAAAGCTTTCCTACCACCTCAGAATTTCTTCACTATGAGAGTGAATTTATTCACACAGAGTGGGGAGGCACCGGTGCAGGTTACCCAGGTAAGTGGTGGCTGTCCCATCCCTGGAGGTGTTGAAGGCCAGGCTGGATGGGGATTGGAGCCCCTGATCCAGTGGGAGGTGTCCCTGCCCATGGCAGGTTTGAATTTCATCATCTTTAAGGTCCCTTCCAACCCAAACTATTCTGTGATGCTATAATGCCTCATACTGAAACACCCTGTTGGAGAAGCTGTCCCCAGAACACCAGCACGTGGCTCTGTGGTGGGTACAGCACATCTGACCACTGGAAATGCTCCTGTTCCAGTGCCTCCTTGTTTAAGGGTTTAATACAAAAGGACACAGAGAAGTTTCTCAAGAAGCCAACCCCACTGCAGGTGCTCCAGCTCCACAGGCAATGGAAGCTCCCCCAGCAGGAACTGTCTTTCCTACCAAGGAGTTTCAGGACTGACAGATCCCAGCCTGTCACATTATCTGTGGCCTGGGGAATGCCAAACGTGAGGGCTGGCAAGAGGCAGCAGCGTAATGCTACACCGGCCACTCCTAAAATAGCAGCCTGCCTTCCCCCATGGAAAAATCAGGCCCCAGGAGCAGGCTGGGAGCACCCTGCTCGGCTCAGCAATGTGATGGCAGATGCTGTTTGTCCAGACTCTCACCATCCACACCTTCCAGAAGCAAACACTTGCCCAAGGCTGCTTAAAGATTCCAGCCGATGTCCTCTAATGCAATTGCAATAAAAACCGAATGGTCTCCACGTGACCTTACTTGTCTGAACGTTGGTATCGAAGACTGTTCCATCCTGAAGTTTCCCTGTGTACCAGCAGTGAACAGTGTCTCCTTTCTTTGGAAAGTTGGTTTTATCACCCTTCTTTAGAATTGATTTTGTATACTTTGGTGGCCCCTAAGTTGACAAAAAAAAAGAGTTACGAGTGCTGCATTAACTGCTCTCAGACCAAAGACATTGGAGAGTGAGCAACCACTCAGGCACCGCATGAACACAGGCTGTGTCAGTGAACGGCGCGTGTGAAAGTGTCCACACGTTATTGCGATGCTGGAACATCTGGGGGACACAGCGACGCACGGGGGCAGCTTTCAGCAAAGCTGAGCTCTGGGAGGGACACGCAGAGCCTATCACCAACTGAAGCTACAGAAGCTCTGAGCCCCCTGATCCAGTGGCAGGTGTCCCCACCCATGGCAGGGGGTGGAACTGGATGGGATTTGAGGTTTATTCCGACCCAAACCATCCTGTGCTTCTGAGTAGGGCTCTGATCTGGTACAGGCCCAGACCCCAGGGTTGTGCAGACCCGGTTAACCCAGCCACTCTGGCTAACCAGGCCAACCCAGCTGCCTGACTCCATCACCCAAAGAATGCAAGGCAGGGGCTTTGCACCCACCTCCTCCACAGCCTCCTCGGGTTTTGCTGCTTTTCCCTTTGCCTCTTCCACCTTCACAGGTTTCGCCTTCTCTGCTGCTTTCTCCACGCCATCCGTGCCCTTAAACCGCTGAGGAGTGGAGGGAGGTGAAAGCTGTCAGCCGCCCGTGCCCGTTCCCGTTCCCAGCACTGTTCCCTTTCCCACTCTCATTACAGCTCCTAGCCCTGTTCCCATTCTCATTCCTGCTCCCATTCCCATCCCCATACCTGTGTGTCAAAGAGCTGCCCGNGGCTCCCAGCCCTGTTCCCACTCTCCCTCCTCGACCTGCTCCCATTCCACCTCCTGGACCTGCTCCCATTCTCAGCCCTGTTCCCGTTCCTATTCCCATTCCCATTCCTGCTCCCATCCCCATCCCCACACCTGTGTGTCAAAGAGCTGCCCGTAGGCTGCGATCAGCTGCTCCTTGCTCGCTGTCTTGGCCACATTCTTCACCTGCCCCAGCAGCCGGTGCTCAGCCAGGAACTGTGGGAGAGACACAAACAAAATAAATCCTGCATCCCGCATCCACCCACCCATCCGACATCCCGCATCCTGCGCCCAACCCACATTTCGCACCCATCCTGCATCATGTGCCCATCTCACATCCCACCCACCCTGCATCCATTCAACATCCCGCACCCATTCCGCATCCCGCACCCATCCCACTGACCCTGCATCTCACATCCCATATCCTACATCCCGCATCCCACACTCATCCATCCCACACCCATCCGACACCCTGCATCCCACCCACATATCCCGCATCCCGCATCCATCATCCCATCCATCCTACATTCCACACCCCACATCCTGCACCCACCTTGCATTCATCCTGCATCTCTCACTCTGTACCCATCCCATCCATCCCACATCCCATCCATCCATCCTGCGTCCCTCATCCCATATGCCACATTCTGCACCCTGCACTCATCCCATCCATCCTACACCTGGCACCCACCCCATCCATCCTACACCCCACATCCTGCACCCATCCCACATCCCATTCATCCATCCTGCACTCTCATTCCTCACCCCTCATCCCATCTATCCCTCATCCTTTGTCCCATTCATCCGTAACCCCTCACCCCTCATCTCATCCATCCCTCATCCCACATATCCCTCACCCACATATCCCTCCCCCTTCCATCCTTCCCCTTCATCCCTCCCTCCTCCCACCCCCACCCATCCCTCCTCCCCCATCCATCCATCCATCCCTCCCTCCTCCCCCATCCAATTCCATCTCCGTCCCCTCACCCCATCCACCTCTGTCCCCTCACCCCATCCATCTCCGTCCCCTCGCCCCATCCACCTCTGTCCCCTCGCCCCATCCACCCCTCTCCCCTCATCCCTTATCCCATCCATCCCTCTCCCCTCACC
>WAAB01020351.1:0-53967 GCA_013389865.1 Piaya cayana
AGACAGCTCATCCTGAGCAAGAATAGAATGGCTCTGGAGTGCTACAGTGCCTGTCCCCTTGCCAGGTCCCTGCACTCCTCACGAATTGGAAATGCAGCTCACAGCTTCAGCTGCTCTAGCTGGACAGGGAAAACATCCCCTCAGGTACACGAAGGAGAAGGTCAAAGGCTTATGGGCCTGTAACTACACAAACCAAATCAACTTTGAACACGATAAGGTGTACAACTGTACTTTGATTTGAAATGACTTGCTGTGCTCTTTGCAGCGCACGTCACCAGAGGAGAACCATGTCCAGGAGGTTCACCATCTGCTTCAGCTCAGCAACGTGATCGCTTACACAGCAATCTGTTTCCCATATAATGTATTCCCAGCTGGGCCACTTGACCACAGTGCGTCTTTTCTGAAGGTACAGGCTGAAAACACCTTGGTCCTCCACACCTATTCCAGATACATCGGCTCCAAGTCCTGCTACGCTTTGCAGTTTTAATTTTTTTCTTTTCCTACAGTAGACTAATACTCAGTAAATCACTAGTGNAATCTTTTCTTTTCCTACAGCAGACAGGGCAAAGCCTAATACTCAGTAAATCACTAGTGAATCTGTGTGTTTATAGACAGCACCAGCTCATGTGTGACCCAAAGAGCTGGTCTGATTCAGCTGCACTTGGAAAAAACAAGGAGGGCAGACATCAGGTGTGAGTATATTCCATCCGGACACTCCTCTTCAGCAGCAGTAGATGAAGATCAAGTAAACTTTACATGACATCAGGTGGAGAGGCCATAAATCTCCAGGGTTTCTTAGAAACTGCCCTTCTTTGTTTGCTTTCTTTGTTTGTCTTCTTGATCCCTCTTTCCTGATGTTTGATTTAAAGAAGCAGCTTGAAAAGTCCTACCTCAGCCTGGCTGCTCAGTTGGCACAAACAGGGAACTCGGCAGCAAAAGCATTCCCAGCAATGAGAATGTTTTCTAATCCACGGAGCTTTCTGCTTGTACCTGCCCATGTTTAATGCCAGACAGCGTCGATTTACAGCAGTGGACTCAACAATGAATTACCTTGGGGGAAAAAAAATGGTGGCTGAGGTCACTCTCCCTCATGTGAACAGACCCTTTGTGCTCCTCTGCATCAACACTGGGATGCTGCGAGCCCACGTGCAAACCCAGGAGCAGTGATGTCATGGCCAAGGATCATGCTCAGGCTCCTCTAGAGCTGGAAGAAGTTTGCGTCAATCTATTTGCATGATCTATTTGGACAAGACAAGAGGGAATGGCCTCAAGATCCACCAGGGGAGATTTAGGCTGGACATCAGGAAAAAGTTTTTCACAGAAAGGGTCATTGGGCACTGGCAGAGGCTGCCCAGGGAGGGAGTTGAGTCACCTTCCCTGGAGGGGTTTAAGGGACAGGTGGACGAGGTGCTGAGGGACATGGGTTAGTGTTTTGATAGGAATGGTTGGACTCAATGATCCGGTGGGTCTCTTCCAACCTGGTGATTCTATGATTCTACGTAGCCAGAAGGCTACAGTCTCACTGCAGGGCACAAACTCCTATATACTTTCACAGCCTGATTTTTGCTTGCATTAATTTTTGCAGGAGACAAAATCTGGCTGAAGGGCACAGGGCAAAAACTGTCAGTATTCTCACTGCCATTCCTACATGTTATTTTGTCTCAGCAAAGGGAGGATCCCAGGTCATCAATTAAATGCCCAAATATTCTGGACAAATGGTGTAGAGCAATTTTACTGAGAACTACAACAGGGTTTAATCAGACACTATTTTCTAAGTGTACAGGCGTTTTGCTGGCATAATTAAAAAACTTTCCTTGTTACAGTAAGCACTGAGGAAGCTCTGCACAAAACTTGTAATTTACTACCTGACATGGTGTTTGCCATCTGTCTTACAGCAAACGTAATACCAGTCCTTCAAAAAGAGAAGGAGCCTAGTTGAAAAAGCCTTCATAGCGCACCAAATTCAGAAATCAGTCCTTTGAAAGGAAACCCCCAAATTGCTCTTAGATTTTATTTTTCCTCTTCGATAAAGATATGACCAGGAAATTATTTCAGAAAGGGACTATTAAATAATAAAAATATTTGGGAAATTACACAGTGCAGCCCCTTATACCCTGAGCTGCAAAAAAAAACCAGCTTCCAAGAACATTGCTCTTTCACAACTATCTCAAACCACATTCAGTTTGCAATATGCTTTCTATATCCTTTCGAAGGCTTTGTTTAATATAAACACTCACCATACACACGTGCACACAGCTCAGGGTTTCTCTGCCTCACCACTTCTTTGAGAAAGCACTTTGCCTCTGAAAATGTTTCAGCTGAGATGATTTCATTCAGGATTGACTTCCCAGCATATTTCCGCTCGTCAATCTGTAAAAAAAACGGGAATGACATTAAATCCAGCCCACATTTTCTTATCATTTATGATTGTGGTTGATGTAATGTTATAGTCAGTTATGTAGTGTGATGTTTGCTTAACTCACTTTCCTGCTCAGAGATGTGGGTTACTTGGTTAAATGAGATCTGCTCTTGCCAACAGTTAATTATTGCAATGCCACATCTGTAGTCCTGCAAACAGTCAATGGGCTGGAGTCTGCTGAGAACCTGGACAATGTTGGGCAGTACAAGGTTCTTTAGACCTAAAGCAAAGCCAGCTGAGATGGCCCTTGGCACCCAGAAACGATAACTGGGCCAAAAAGGGAAAGAGCATCTGAAACAAAGGATTTTAAATTTGAGCAGTGTTTTGAATGCCTGGGCACAAATCCACCTTAAGAGGAGTGCTACAAAGGAAGAAAAGCTAAGGACAGCTCTGGTAAATAGTCCTGTGGGTCCTGACCCTTGGCGAAAGCACCTCAGAAGACTGGTATAAAGGCTGAGCAGGGGATATACAGTAGGTTTGATCTCTACCTCTCTTACCCCTCAGAAACGAGCTGCAGGATAGACTATACAGCTAGAAAGCTGGTTTGCTTTTTTTCCAAATCTCAGGGGCTGTTTCCAAACTTCTAATTGAACATTCACTTGAACAAGACAATATCTCACCCTGCTTAGCTGCTGCCTCTTGTGATTGTGGAGGGATTCCTCCACCCAGGACTTCAGAAACTACGTATGATCAAAGTCCTGTGGGACCACCACATTGTTTTCTACCAGATGAGCAAGCAGACCTCTTTCATCCAGTCTGCTCCTGAGTCCTGAGCTCCTATAGTGCTGGAGAAGACTGTGACGTGCCAAGGACTCAATCTAGCCAGCTGCTATTTTCCAGCAGCGGCAGGACTCTCCCACACACCTATTTCTGCCTCTAACCAGAGCAAGGTCTTCTAGCATCTGGTCTATAGATACGTATGTTTATCTTTTGTTTCAAATTGAAACAAAAGTGCCCGCAATATAGATACTTTTAGCTACCAGAGATGAGCTTTTTTTCCTTAAGGTTGAACTATCCATTTCCATTCCTCTGAATTTTCTACTCGAGCCTGACATCCCGCTAGAGTTTAAAAAAAAATTAATCCTTTATTTTGGCTACAGAACTTCCCTGCCCTTTGGGGACAGCGAGAGAAATTGTACTGTGCAACCATTGTTTCTGACAGTTCATTTAGTTGAATGAAACAATCCATTCATCACCAGGAGTCCATCAAACAGAAACTGTCTTCAGCTTTAGCTTGCATAATAAATATACAGTATTTCAGCACTATGGATTTACATTCAACAGTGTGTATCCAATACAAGACACATTTGCCTCAGATCCCTGGATAATACATTCACGGCACTGCTGGTTTTGCTACTGTACCAGCCTTTGAGTAGCTGTTGATTCAGCTCAAACCTGCCCTCTCTCAGCCTGTTAGTCACACAATATCCCTTTTATCAGAACCAATTGCACTCGCTTGTTCCATGAAAAAAAGCATTATGGAAAATTGATAGCAACATTTCTTCCCCTCTCAAACAGAATTTCATCAGATATCACTTTCATTTCAGCCTCCCTTATATAAGTGAAAGCCTTCAACTTACTTTGAGCTTGTTAAAAATTTGGAGTCTAGTCTAAAACAATTACTTGTTTTAGTCAGTGGGGAAAATGAGGGATCTCCAGAGAGTGGCTCACTATCCCCGTGTTAAAATGGCTGAAGTCAGCCAAGATAAAATTGTTACATGAACAGAATAAGGAAAAAGGAATTCAGTATTTTTGGTTTTTAACAGTGAAAATTCATTCCTATTTGCAAAGTTAAGCTGCCCAAGAGCTGAATGTTTTGATGAGAGGAAGAATTAAATCCAGTGTAAAGAAATGAAAAAAGTTAAATTTAATTATCATGGAAGAATCTTGGGATACACCTATAAACAACCATAGAAGTTCTTGAAGAGCAATAATAGCATGGCGTGAGCATTACAAGTCGATGGCTTCATTAGAATGATGACCTGTAATCATTAATACTGATTTCAATATTATATTTTTGTTTGGAGGATTTACTGCTTAACTGACAGATCATTACAATCTCATAAGAAAAGCACCTTTTTTATTTCGTGATATTGGAAGTAGAAAAGTTTTTATTTTGAAAGACGGTAATGAAAATTTTAAAATGAGACTTCAATGGAAGACAAAAAGGCTAGAAGAAAAAAATGAGGGTGTTCCTCCCCCCCTTCCTGTAGTTCTATTTAATCCATTCTGGTTCAAAGTCAAATCAACACCAGATTACACAGTAATATATTTCTTTTCCCTGGAAGGACACCTACCCGGCAATTGAGAAAAATGTGAAATCCCAGAATCGCAATCTTTCTCCTAGATTGCTGCCTTATAGCAGGAATGTTCCCTCAGGGCTGGGCTTCCAAATCACTGCCCTTAAGCTCATTTCTGAAGACTCATTGCTGCTTTTGCCCCAGATAAGTTACCTGCTTGCCTGTGAGGGTTTGAAAAATGGGCATGCAGACCAAAAAAAAAAAAAAGTTTCCCAACACAACAACAAATGGTTCCCTCAAAAGTCTTGCTGTGTTTGTCAAAGTCCTTTTTGATGTTCTTACATTTCAAAAATTATTACTGAGCATGGAACTGGCTTCCTGAGAGACACGTCCTGCTGTGGAGGGTGGGTGGATGATAGATTCAGAAGAAAAAAAACCCCAAGAACAAAAAGGTCTTGAAATTGAAATTAAATTGCTTTTCAAGTCAAAATGAGAAGGCAAAAACTGTTAGAGGAAGCGTGGTGGGATCAAACCACGATGAGCCTGGGCATTTAATTAAGAAAAAGATTTGATCATTATAGGAGGGGGTTTATTCCTTTTCTTTCATCTTTTTGGTCTGTGCTCTTCTGTAGCATGAGAACACAACCCACCAATAACATTTCTCAAGCCCTGAAGCAACAACACTCACCCAACACCCACACATTTGCTCTCAGAAGTGCACTTCCCTCCATCAAGCATCCAGTCAACCGGCTCTGAAAGGACATCTGAGCTTTGATTATCTTGTTCCAGGCCAACTGTGCCCTCTTAACTACCAGCCGCACACACGAACAGAAGCAAAGCGAAACAGGCTTCGTGTTCCAGAAACAACAGCAGGTAGAGGGGGCACTCCAGCAGCAGACAGCAGGACTGGTGTCCCAGAAGAACACAAATAATCACTGTTGTTCTTGTGTTGCCTCCAGCTCCTTCAAAGCGTGGGCCATTAAGGGGATAGGCAGAGGTAGGGAAAAGCTGCCTCGCAAATCACTCCAACGAGACCCTGGAGTGAAAATGGAGTCTGCTTACAATTGCTAATGAGGTGTCAAGCAATTTGTTTCTTCGTCTACTGTACGCTTCAGGTTTGGGAGGAGATAAGTTCTGACTAGAGACTATTTAGCTTGATTGAATTTAGCAGTGTTGTGAGCCTTGGGCACCAGGCTTGACCCTTGCCAGCTTTTACCTTAAGTGGACAGTCTGTTCTGCTGAGAATGGGATACGGGTGTTCACACACTCTGGTCCCTTATCTCCCTGGGACTCCAAGAGCCCATGCAGCCTTTGGCTAGCTGAATCACCACATGAAGAGCCACCTCCTGTAGCTCTTGGATGTTCAAGTGTTTGGGAGAAGGATTTGATCAAACCATGCTGCTTTCAAACGCTTAGTCAAGAAACTATGTCCCACGCATCCTTCTCTTTCCAAATGGCCTGATCTGGGTCTTGAGTACCAGAGAGGACAGTGAAACAGGGAAGGGGAGAGAAAGAAAGAATGGGAGTTGTGGGAATTAAGAAATGCCAACTCTGCCATGCAGCGCCCCAGGAAGATTTTTCTTTAAAAAAAAAGATTAAAAAAAGATTCAAGAAGTGACACTTCTGAAATGTTGCCAAAGCCAAACCATCAAAAATGGAACATTGTCTTTAAAAGTAATTAATTTCCCTTCATTTTTGCAACCTTTAAGTATAGGAGGCTGGTATGGAGCCACAGAGGGAATGCATAGTCTAGGACCCTCATGACAAAGCTGGGATAGAAAGGAGGGTGATCCATCAATTTGTTATTTTTAAAGACAAACAGTATATTTGTGAGACTTGACTAAGCAATTACCCAAATTATAGAAGCTGGAAAAAGCAAACAGTGGTAAAAACACACTAATTATTTTCTTTTGTGGAAAAGGAGGAGAAAAGATGAGGATAAACTCAAGCAGTTGTTGCGAGCTACTCGTTAATATAATGCACAGGAAAACGAAACAGAAGGTCACAACAACAGCTATTAACTCTCTCATAGCCTTGGCCCACCAGGAAGGATGTCTCCATCAAATTACCCTCTTGGAGATCTCCCGAGTAGCCCTCTTCTTGCTTGAGGAAGATAAATGCCACACTGCTGAGAGCATCTTCCCACCTGCTCCACCCGCGTCAGCCTCCTGGTTTTGCTGGTGTCCCCAGGAGGGCCCCCACCGTAAGGTCCATGCTATGGCCTGACTGAGTTTAGGCAGGGGAGAAGCAGAGAGAGATTTGGCTCTCACCTTCCTGGTGCAAGGCAGCTGCCAACCAGCCCCTCCACACGTCACCTTGAGCTTGGGCCAGGTCCCTGTGCCAGCGCTGGCTGCAGAGTGCTGGGTGAATAGCTGCAGCCGTGGGCAAAGGCAGGGAAATAGGGGCAAGCACCAGAGCCACATGGGGAAGCAAAAACCCTCCCAGCAGCAAGGGAACCACTGTGGAAAAGGCAACTTTTGTGCCTGTCCTCTGTAGCCACCCCACAGGGCATGTGCATGCATGGGGGGGAATGCTGGATGGAGCCCCAGCTGGGAAGAGCTCAGTGCTGCTCCCTCAGTGTCCTGCACAACCCCCCAGACATCATCTGGGAATAGCATCCTGCCCAGTTTGTTGAAGAAAAGCAGAGGAATGCTGGGAAGCCAGGGCTCTGCTTGGCTTTATCTCTGCATGGTCTAAGCTTGGTGTGCCAGCAGGACACACTCACTCCAGGGCTGGGAGGTACTGGTGCGTGTCTCCTACTATCTGCCCTTTCCCAAAGGGAAACCCTAAAGGCTTTCACACCTTTCTTCTGGTGCTACTGAAAATTTAATCTCCAGTCATCCTGTGCCTTAGGCTGTCATTGAGGAGAGATTCTAGCTGTAACTATATAGGAGAAAATAAAAGCACCCTTACTTACTTTATTTAACCCCATTTTACAGTCTGGGTTTAAAATACTCCCACAGACACCAGGGTACGGCCTTCCCCAATCTTGCTGCCCTTTTAAAAATTATTATTCATTCTGCTTGGTTATGGACAGAACATTCTTCAAAAAGGCTTCAAAGTCATAAGCTGGAGCTGCTCGCAAACAAAGGGCAGCACTCAGCATTCTGTTACTCAGATGTTGAAACCCACACTCCTCATTCATAAACCTCTGCAGCAGAAAACAGCCACCTTCCCCCCCCCTTTATGGATGGGTGACTGATTCCATAGATTAATTTTAATGCCAATTCCAGGATGTGGGTTTCAATGTTGCATTGAGTCTTGTTTTATTTGTCTCAAATTGGTCATTCTCAAATGCTTTTGACTCAATTGCTCTGCAGCCTCACCAACTGCTGTGACGTCCCACAAGTCCATGGGTTTTTACAGCTTTGCAAACAACTTGACCCATGGCTCTAAAAGAGGAAAGACCTTTTATTTCTGTGGTACAAACTGGTCAATTCAAAGGTGCAAATAAGATTTTAGGCTATAAAATGGTTTTTAAGCTGGTCTCCTAATGTCTCTGGACTTTTAGGGGTTTCCACTCAAGCTTGTTTTCCTTCCTCTGTTGACTGCACAGTCAATCCAGGCTGTAATTCCTCTTATTAATAATTGTTTAAAAGCAGCGTAAACTTAAGATCTGAATACTGTGGGACACAGAGCAGTTTGGATTTAGTGGAAACCAGGAGAACTTGGTCCTTGAGAGAATCTGAGGCTGAATTTTATTAGGAGACACCTAACTCATTGTTAAAAGTTCGGTTTTCTGTATTTCTGACAAATGAACACACAGTTTAACCTAACAGGAATTTGAATTTATGACTCAAAGGGTATCATGCATTCTAATTATATTCCCAAGCCAGTAAAATAGTGTTTTTTTACACAAGTAAATCCACTCCAATATTATAGGTTCAAGCAATGTTTCATTGCAGTACAGACAGAATCTAGGGTAAGACATTCACTTAAAGGGAGAATTATAAAAACTTCTACAAAAGCTTTGAAAATAGCAAGATTAGCTTTTTTATTTTTTCCTGAATAGCATTATAATGCATCAGGGTCTGGAGGCAAAATTAATCACACCATGGGAGTAGACTAAAAAGGGAGAAATGTATATGTCAAATCACTCTCCTTCTGCCTATTTGCCATGCTGGACAAAAGAAAATGCTTGTCTTTCATCTGGACGGGGAAAATCCATGTCTGCTAGTTAGACAACTCCCCATCCAGCTTGAATCCCTCATTGGCTCATCCTTACATCTGCGGCTGCACCTGTCATGTCAGCTTCCCCCCCTACACACTGAAGTTATTCACTTTTTTGCTGTAAGTATCTTAAAACAGAATGTTTCTCCCACTCCGTAGCCTTGGCAGTAAGAAAAAGTTTCTAATGAGTTACAGAACTGCGTGTAGCGATAACCAAACATCCCTGAGAGCCAGCACACCTGCAAACAGATAGGCAAGAGCAGAGAGCCAGCAGAAAATCCTGCTGTGGTGCCAGATAAGGAGAGATCTTCATTCAACCCACAGCAGCAGTGCTTCTCCCTTGGAAAATCTGGCTTAACAGTCTCTTGATCTGTATTTAATGATGGGCTAATCCAGGAAAAGCCAGATAGATATAGAGCTTGAGCACAGATGAGCTCAGACTCCTCTAGAAACATGACTCAGAATCCAGTGAGGATGAGAACATCTTACAGATCACACATGCAAGGGAGGATAACACTTCAGACAAAATCAGCTCTTTCGCCTCTGGCTTTCCAGTTCAGTTCTCCATCAATACACACACAAGAGCAGAAAAGACTTCCTGCCCTTCCGCAAGGAAATTGCTTGTGGGAGAGATGTAGCACAGGAAAAAAGTACTGAGGCTTTCCTCTTGGAGCCCTCTCTCTCCCTCCAGCTGAAGAGCAGTGGGAAGGGAGAGCAGAGAGCTTGGACAAGAGTCTGAGATCTCCAGGGGCTCAGATATTTTGGCCCTTGGGAACTTCAGAAGTGAGTCAAGATGCTGCTGTGGAAACGCCTCCTCAGCCTGTTGAGCTCATGGACAAGAAAATGCAGAAGATAATGGCTGCACACAACACATTTAATGTGAGAAACATGTAGGGGTTCCATTTCACCAAGTGCAAAATTATTATTAAAAGAGAAGGGGTGGGAGGAAGCTGTGATTTGTCTTTGGGCCATTTGGCTGATCCAGGGAGCAGCCTGGCACACAGGGCAGTCTTGTGAGAGGCTCCTAGATCTGAGGTGTCACCCTCATATTGTAAATGCCACTTTCACCCTGAGCTTCTCAGGATGAGGCGAGGAACCCTGGGCACAGGGAAATAAAGAAGGCTTTGCAGTGAAACAGTTTGCAGGCTTCAGGGGTGTTTCAAAGCCATAAGCTGCACAGCAAGGGCTTTGCTTTTCCCTGTGATGCACTGGGGAGGAAGAGTTCAGTAGAGAAACATGAAGAGTCCCTTTCATACCCTGTCCAATCCTACTGCCTCTACAAAAAGTTAACTACATTGTGCTGTAATGAGCCATGCCCAAACTACTGTTTTTGGGCCCTGTGTTTATTTTATTTCCTTATTGTAATGAAATTCAGATGGCTGTTGTTTATACTAGAAAAGCAAAGCAAGAGCATGCTTGACTCAGTCTAATTACCTGCGAGTCGGGTTTGGAATTAGGGCAGAGGAAAGAACAAATTTTTAGTAACTGCTCTAAATTGAAGCCCTCATTTATTTTCATTATGGCTAGACAAAAGCAATATAAAGTTTCCTAGTCCTTCCCACACAGAGGCCTTTGCTTTGCAAGGCTGCATTTTTCTCGCAGAGCATCCATCTCTCCCGACTCTGTTCCATGGATGGAGAGGCTGCACTTCTGCAAGACAGCAAAGCAGAAAAGTCCAGGCACCAGCATGGGAGCTGGGAACAGAGGCCAAGCTGACTTCAAAGTCTGCAGTCTTTGACCACACAAGCAAAATAGGATTAAAAGTGCTGCTGTAACAAGCTGCTCAAGTGCTTTGTCCATCGTGTAGACACGATTCTGTGATTCTGTGTCTTAAGATACATGGATGTGCCACCTCTGGTCCTGCTAAAGCAGCAATTTCTCTACTCAAGGTAAATGTTTGGGAGTTGTGGTTTAGATTTTGTTTTTAATTCACTGTTAGATTCATCCAACTCCTGATGAAATCCATGGAAAGCCTCCCATTGACTTCAAACCCTGGATGATGTAGGATAAATCAATGTTTCTGAACTCTATGGGCTGTGGGTCATATAAACTGTGTAAGAAGTAAAAGCAGGAGGGCTCACCCCAAGCAGAGTCATTGGGTTGGGTTAGCAGCACCATACTTGATCCTCGTGTATGGACTGCCCTGCAGCATGGTGTGAAACTAGACTCAGTATCGGTACTCAGGCACCACAAGGCATTTTGACAGTAATTAAGTATATTAGTAGCTGAAGATAGTGGTTTTTCCCCCCCTACAATTTAGCAAATGTGTGTTGTTGCTTTATTTTGCTGCCCATGTTTTTCTTAAGATACATGGATGTGCCCAATCAAAAAAAAATATCATGTTGTATTTAGAGTTTGACAAGGAATTATTACAAAGAGTAATTGCTGAGGCAGCAACGATAGAAACACCTATATAACACATTTTGAGAAGCATTCTGTGATCCCCACCAGTAGAGCCTCTCAGCCTGGGACCACAAGCATTAGCTTTACGGAAAACGAGCACCTTCAGGAACAATTTCCAGTGGTTGCTTGGGGTAAAGATAAAGTGTACCTAGATTATTACTGTTACTAATTCTGCCTCCACACCCAAAAATAAAGCCAATGCGAAACAAAGGGATTTGTTTTCCACAGATCCCCATGAGCCGAGACTTTCAGGAAATCCTCAGAACAGCAAGAATCATGATAAAGAAAAAGAATTTGCAACATTGTCAGGAAAAGGCTTTTCTACTCTAGTAGAGAGAGCAAGGTCTCTAATACACAGAACTCAATCTATCGTTGAGGGAGTTTGTTGTTTTTTTTGATAGTTCTTAATAGTTAAGATGGAATTGAAAAGAATTTTCAGGGAAAGAACTTCTTCCCCTTCCCTACAGACTGCCCTGCCTGCTACAAAATCTTAACATTTAGGTGATTTTTAATTTGGAAATAGTCCTATGAAATACAGGACAGCAACATCAGGTTTTCTACCTCCAATTCACTGTAATTAAAATCACAGAATCACAGAACAACCAGGTTGGAAGAGACCCACCGGACCATTGAGTCCAACCATTCCCATCAATCGCTAACCCATGTCCCTCAGCNGTATCAGGTTTTCTACATCCAATTCACTGTAATTAAAATATTACAATAGAAAAGTTTTGACTTGATAAAGTATCACCTCAGCACATACATAAACCTGAGTTTACTCAGACCCAAGCTACATGCAAGAACGCACGTGGCTAAGTAGTCACACATGCACAAATGATAAACCAGCTCCTGGTCAAAAAGCAAATAGCTACCACTGATATTAAGAGACCAAGATTCTCCAGCTTTATATGATTACTAGCACTAGATTATGTGGTTGAGTTACATGTTACTACAGCAGAAGATAGATAAAATATTCAAATCACCAACACCAGAGGATGGTATCCTTATAAGAGTTCTGTTAAGGAAGAGTTGATCCAGAGAGCTGGCTTAAAATCTAGCTTTTCAGATACTGAAATCATCTTTCCAGGTCAAATAGCTTTTTAAAAAATATATTAGGTAACGCATTTGTTAAAACTACTTTGAGCTAAAGCACGCCCAGATTAAGCTGCAATATATATTATTTACAATAGATCTATTTTCCAAAAGGGTTCCTGTGTGTTGGATGCAGTGTTGCCAACTGTCAGTAAATTTACGAACAGCTTGTAAATTTAAGTGCTTTCCAGAGAGCTATTGGTATGTGTGTAAAATACTCATTTTGTTCCTAAAACATGGCAAGACATTTTTTTTTCTATGCTTAAAAAAAAAAAAGGAAAAATCCCTCATAAATAATATCATTGAAGTGATGACGTACCAGTTTCTAAGAAGAAACTGAAGTAACTCACTCGGTGAGCCAAATTATCAGCTTTTTCTTTCCTTCAGTGGCACAGAAGATACCAATAAGTGGATGCGCTTTCAAGACTAGAGTGTCCACAGACTTCAGGGCTGCCTCAGTCCTCCTGGGAACATCTGTGCTCGTAGATTGCAGAAAATTTAGCAATAGTATTAAAACAGACAGTAATTTACAGAGTTCCATTAGTTAAGCTGACACTGATTTAGAAAGACTTCTGTCAAAACTATGGGCTTAATGCAAAAAATAGTTGAAAGAAATGGAGGTGAAGTCCAGAAAACAGATTTGTCATGTCCAAACCCAGAGATGATAATTTTTATTTCAAGACAAAGTTGCCAAGCCTGGGTACTCCACTGCCTTTTTTTCAACATCTAACCAGCAAAATCAGCCCAAGCTTGTTTTCCTAATTCTGACTATTTTAACAGGAACAACCCCTCTTCCTAATGCAGCAACCATCACAGATTGTTTCCTTCTGACTTACACAGCCCTAATGGTAAACTTTAGGCCCATGGTCAAAGGGAATATCACCTTCCTTCTCTGGAGGTCCTCCAAATTATTCTCAATTAGAAGATTAAACGTGTCTGCAGGAGTTTAAGGTGGAGGTGCCAAGACCCTAGAAAAATATCCCATTTTGTTAGCTTTGCAGGTCTTCTATCAACTGGCTTGGGAAAGAGGCTGTTACACAAGACATGAGAGGGAAAAGCAAAGAATTTCACTGGATTCTGCTGCAAAGACTGATCCCCCCTGTATTCCTGGAGCAGCTGATAACAGGGCTATTAACTCTTCGATCATTGCAAGCACCTTGAAATATTTGTAGTTTTATTAGCCATTTTAGTAGAAACTGATGCCTGAACTCAGCATCTGCTGGTAGAAAAAGTGGAAAGCTATTTGCAGCTCTCATTTAAAAGCATATTTGTGTTTAAGTTTTTATTCTGTTTATCAAACCAAGTGAATTGGATTACAGTGGGGAAAAAGCATGGACTGAGGATGATCTGAGGAGTGATAAAGATGTTAAGTTCTGAAAGCTTAATCTGATTTTCTTTATTAAAGGGAATTATCTAGGCTTCTCTTTGAGGTCTTTTAATGTGTGATTATCTTTGCAAACAGCTGTCAGGACAGGGGACAGCAGCAACCCAAACCTGCTTGCAGTCCCTCAGCAGCAACGCTCTCCTGAGCTAGTGTCTCCAGCCCCTGGACCACACGGTCTGCAACAGCCTTACAGCTGTTTGAAAACTGTTGTGGTTACCTAAACTAGACATCCTGCTGCAACAGACACAGCACCTTGGCTCTGTAGAGGGGCCCTATAATGCGCTCTATAATACTAATAAACATGATTGTTATAAAAAGATAAGGTTACAGAACATTACACTTTGCCAAACTCCAGTTGACTGTAACTTTAAGTTTTGGCTGAGCAAAGAGCCAGAGAGATTTTTAAAATTCAGCAGTAGTAGCTATACGGAGGGTTGTTCTGGTACTCCTGCCAGGAAAAACTTCAAGTGAAAGGTCTAATTTATCACACGTTGGGGTTGCAAACCTGTGCTCTGGGTACCAAGGCAGTTGCTTGTCAGGTTTCAGAAAAGTCTGGAGGAATCCCTGGGTTCGGAAGTGGTGAGAATTCCAGCTCGCTGTTCTGAGCAAGCAGCATTGCAGCAAGAGGAACGTGCCCTGCCTGTGCATGCATGAGCAAAAAGGATGGATTTGTCTCTGTGTTGCTTCACCATCCTCCCCTCATCAATCATTAAATGAGGAATAACCCACGTTTGAAGCAAAACTAAAGTTATTATAATGTTTATCATAAAAATCTGGTACAGCAGTGTCCAGTGTTGACACAGAAAATGGGATTGGAGAATCCAGCTCAAGAAACCTGTGCAGTTTCTACTGAGCAAAATGATTAAATTTGAAGTTAGCTGCATTTTTTTATCTATTTACATTTCCCTTTCTCTCTCTGTAGTGACCTCCTTTATTTACCACAGGATAACTGCTTCACATTGCTTTTGAGAGTAGCTCTTCCTCTTATTAGGTTCCTTTTAGGTCATTTGTGAACATAAAGCTTTTACGAACCACTTCAGACTGACATTTTGATAGGGAAGTCAAATAGCTTATGGATCTGAGGAGCTGTTACAACACTCACGTATATCACTGAGAAAGATATGCAGTTTTTATAGGATTTAGCTTAAGTATGTAATACCTGTTTAATTTGAGCATTATAACTACGCCATAGCATGACAGATAGGCTCATCTCAGAGATTACAGAAAATAATCCTCCATAAAAGAGCTCTAATCTGATTGAGCAGATTACTGCAGGTAGACTCCCACTACCCATGAATTTAGTAAAAAACACCACCTAACCACTAAACAAGCCAGAAAAGGGTTTGACAGACCCCAACGCACTTTTTCTGGCCCATTTTCCAACGACCTTATGAAATGCTTTACCTCCTATGCAAACCCTTCCTAACTTCGTAGAGGCTCCCCACTGAATCACAGAATCACCGGGTTGGAAGATGCAATGGTCACTGTCACCCCTCTGCCTCTAACCAGGCCAGATTTCAGTAGTGGGTGAAGTGATTCATGCACAAAGAATAGCATGCAACCCTACAAGAAGTTTGCAGTTTGGCTGGGATGGAAGGGGTAGCGTCAAAGTTCTTACACTCCCATTATCTGTGCAACAACACAAAGCATCATCACAGCCAGACAACCCTACAGTGAAACCTCCTCCTGGCCAGAGGCAGCCAAGCTGGCAGTACCACTCCCAGTCCTTGTCTCGAACTCACAAAGACACAGGTTTGCACTTTCTTTTCCCTTTCTCTCCTCCTTCAGCTGATGCCAAATCAGAAGAACAAGTTAGAGCCATTGAGAAGGGGAAAAATACTGCACCAATGGTTTGCAAGGTTGTAAAGGTTTGAGTCAAAAAAACCCATCACAAAGGTAGGTATGCTTGACATGTCCTTTTCTTAATACCGATTATAGAAATTCCACAAACGGATGTCAAACATTTTCAGAGAATTTTGCTAAAAGAACTCTGATAGAGGAAAAGGAAGAACCTCACCTCAGCAGATATTTTCTTGCTTGTTTTACTATTTTCACTGTTTCCTTACTTTCAAGGTGACCAAGTAAGAGAAAGGGGGAAAAAAAAACCCCTTTCTGGCCACTGTTCAATTATTGCATGCCCCTCAGCTGAAATGGAAAGCAAACATCCCTAGAATCTGTTGATGTCAAACAAATGAACCAGCTAGCACCAACCTGGGAGAGAGAGAATGTGTTAAATGAAAGCACTAGGAGTAATCTTCACTGAAAGGATCATTAAGTAGTGGAACAGTCTACTGAGGGAGGTGGTTAACTCGCCTTCCCTGGAGGTGTTTAAGGTGCAGGTGGATGAGGTACTGAGGGACATGGTTTAGAGATTGGTGAGAATGGTTGGACTCGATTGTTCTGGTGGGTCTCTTCCAACCTGGTGATTCTATAATGCCAGTAGCTGGATAGATGAGAACTTGAATCTTCTCAAACCCTTGACATAAAAAGAACTGTTTTCCTCCCAGGCTCCAGCTCTTAGACCAGGGTTGGTTCCCACCCAACACGTTGTCACAATCCTTTTTATTGGCACAAAAACACTAGGTGCCTTAAATTGAGGACAAAAGCAGATGACAGCCTGTTTATTCAGAAATTAGGAGTTTGATTTGTGGGAGGTATAAACAGAGATAATTTCTCTAAACTGTGCATGACTCACTAAGATGTGGTACACATGTTTAAAGGGGATATTTTAACTAGAGAATCAAATGCAGTGGAGATTCCTCATTAATTGCCTTTGCACAGCTGTCAGCTACTACCAGAGGGTTAACTAGACCACATGAACAAACAATTCACTAAATTCTTTACTGTCTCTCTTACCTCCCATCAGCCATTTGCTGCACAAACATTTCCTTACACAGGGAATTCCACAACCTTACACAAATCTTGATACTTTAAAACCCAAAGACATCCTTTTCCTTCAACAAAGTATCTATAGATTGAATCATCAGCTGCATCCACAGCCCAGATCACACACTCAAGTAAATGGATCAAGCATCACCAGGAGCAACACAGCTGCAAGGGCTTATAGCAGCCAAGAAATTGGGCTGAGGGCCAGAGCTGCCTAATTCCTATTGAAATAACTTAGGGTTAGATACCTAAATACTTTTGAAAATCCAGATCCATTTTTTATTTTATATTAACTAGCATAAGTCCAGACAAAATTAGTACTAAAAAAAATCTTAATAGGCTATTCTGAAGTAGTACACTTAAAGGTTATTGCTCTTGACTGGCTAATAAATTACCTTTTTATTTGCCAATAAACCAATAGGAATAATTTTGGTTATTCTACTTTCAGAAGAGATTATTTCTTCCCTCATACGTATTGGCAAATAGTAAAAAATGTTCAGGAATACACGATGATTCATGCATCAATAGAGAAATGGTGGGAAAAATACCATAAACAAACAAAAGAAGTAGGAACAAGTTGTAATCTACATCTCTGAAATTCATTATATCACAGTTCTTCATCAGTAAATGGTCTGTTAGATATGGTTGCAAAAACCGAACATTCCCTGAATGATGCAGTAGGTGGGATTTACTGTATGAAACCAGGAGAGAAGCAGATGTAGGAATGTAAGAGTTCTGGCTTTGTCATAGGCAGTTAAACAAAATGTTTTTGCGAACTACGTAAAGCTTTGGAATAATAAATGATGCCTTTTGGTAGGGTCACCTAGACCAATCTGTCACCCATCTGCTTTTGCGAGCACCACCAGTTACTTGGCACAATAAGAAAACACAATGGAACTGCAAAACCCAAGTCATTGACACAAGATGGTGTGGGGATACTTGGAGAAACAGCAAAGTACCACTTCACGTACATCTGGCAGCACCACCTATGGGTGAGGTCCCAGGACATCTCCTAGAATTTATATCCTGCTCCTTATTATGTATTAAAGATAAAGACAACAACCCTGAGCTCCTCAAGAGTAACACCCCCTGTCTGCAATGAGTAATGGCAGAGTTTCCCTTATAATCTGAGGCTGTTGTCAACAGAAAGCTAATTTCTCCAGACCAGCTGTAGCTACCTTAAGAAAGAATGAGAGCAAAGGAATATAAGTAATAGCAATGTAAAGTATGCAATAATGATCAGGTGGACACAATGAAAATACAGGTATTCAGGCAGCAACTTTCCCCTCAGTGCCCTCAAAACATTTTTACTGAGAAATCAGGTTTAGAAAACATTTACTGGAGGTATCACTAAATTCATCTTTGCCATGCTGGATCCTGACAAATCAGCTAGTGGAACTTCAGCTTTTCTTGTGTAAGGTCACCTCCCTTTCTACAATATTATCTGCAGGGATATTCATGGGAAGCTTTAATCCATATCCTAGATAAAGCCATCTCAAAAGCAATGTGAGCACGCAGACCAAAGAGGTTACAGTGAAATGACCAGGCAGTTACTTGTGTTCAGATTGAGACCTCTAAGCAAACTGGAATGAATTGCTAGAATCACACCACAAAGCAACAGTTCTATCCATGGCTACAAGCAACACACACCCCAAAACCAAAGTAACTTTTCTGTGTTGGAGTCTCTCAATAGGACAGAGAGTTGGTTTTTCATCAGAAAGGCAGAACTGTGAAGGGATGAAAACCACAGGTCCTCTTACCTGCTCACTCACAGCATAAACAGCAGAGCTCAAAGGAAGAACTTGCCCTTTTACCACTCAAACCAGAGATAGTGCTGCTTGGAGCCTGACTTTTAACACTGCCCCATTTGCCCAGCTTGGCCCACTTAATCTTCTGCAAATTTGGTTTAATTTCAAGCACCTGGTAGGAGGACCCAGCCCAGAGTAACACAGCTGTTGGCAATCCAAATGTCTTTTAATTCATCACCAGTCGGGATAGGCTTGGGTTACTGACACTGAGGTGCTATTGGAATTAGGAAGTCTTTCAGTTTTTAATTCCCCCCACCTGCAAGGGCTGGCAATTGATTGGATCTTCACTCAAGACCAGAAAGTAGCATGTCATACCTAGGAAAGATGAAAACTGTGAATAAGTTTGGATAATTCCTGCTTGCATCACTTGCAAAATGAACAATTCCAGACTGAGAAATTAGATTTAGCAGCTCCGTTCTGGACAGGAACGTTGTGGGTATCAGTATTTCGGCACTTTCCAAAGGTGGTAACTGACTAATCTGCTGAAAATAAGCTAATTATGTTCATTGTTATGAAGTTTGGTATCGAGAAACTATGATTTTCCTCTGAGTACCTGAACTAGTCAGAACACAACATATAACTGCAAGTCTCTCCACCTCTCTACTGATTTTGTAGATGTGGATTTCCCATCACTTGGAGACTGTGTTAGGGCTGAGGTTTCCCTCACAAATTTGCTTTCTTTTTCCTTCAGGGATTTTAAATAGGGAGAAGGGAGTATCTTTTTCCCCCTCTTATAGCTTGTTTTCTAATTTAGATTCGTATGTAGATTTCAGACCATAAAACTCTTCTCTGTTGCATTACATAAATGTGTTTCTGATAATTACAACCATAAGCCTGATTATTTTGGCTTTTGTGATCATGTTATCCAGTGTAAAACCAGACGCTCACAAAGGTGTACTAAAATCCTTATTTAAGTAACCACAGAATAAGTTACCTTGAAAACAGTTCAGGAGATTGGTTCTCCATTACTTCTTCCCTCGCAGACATTTGTATCCGTAGAAACTGAGTTCAGAGCGGTTACAAAATCGTACTGCTCCCACTGAGTGGCATTTTGAGACCTGCCTTGAAATCCGTGAGATGACTAGATGCAGCGCAAGAAAATCAAAAATGACATGACGGAGGTGATTTGATCCTTTCCATGTGTTATATTAATTAATCTTCTCCCTGGACATTGGCAGCGTTATGGTAGCACGGCAGTGGGAAATACCAGGTTCCTTGTCTGTCTTTCGCATGACTCCAAGAACTGAAGCACGTGAACAAGGCACCGCGAAGGAAGAGGGCACGTGTGAGCAAATCTGTGTACAAATTATCACTCTGCATGAGTCGATGTGCAGTAATTTCTTACCCCACGATGAGTTAGGATGCCCAAGCTGTGGATTGCCAAGTACAATCAATGCTGAAAGCTCTGGAATCGTCTAGAGATCTGACTTTTTTTCTGTGTAGTTACTCATCTATTGGTCTGACCATCCATCCTTCCTTCCTTCTTTCTTTAGTAGCTTGACAGTGCCTGTAGCAACAGCGAACGTTTACAGCTCTCTTGGAAACACCTTTAGAGAAAATGGGAGTAAATGATACTGCAGAAAATATAAATGGTTCCAGAAACACAGTAACATGCCACAGAGTATTTTGGCTAAAAGTACATAAGGAACTAGGTTGTCATTTTGTGGATTGTCATGGTTCAAAAGATATTGTTGAAATGGTGCCAATTCGTGTCAGCTGAGGAACCGGTACCAGTATTTTTGTTGGTAACCAGGTAAAATAGAGCCAAAGGTGACATTTTATGTCCTCGTGTTTTTAATTTTACCTTGAGGTTCTGGGGACAGGAAAAATAATAAAAAAGCGCTTCCCTCAGGAGGTTTGCGTCCACGAAACATTTAATATAAAGAGAGACTCATATCATAGGCACAGAAACTCCCCAAGCTCTTTTGAATCTAGAAAGTACGCAGGCATGGTACCCGCTGAGCCAGACTGCAACACTTGCAGGCTTGTTCTACCAACCTTCTCTAATTAGCTGAATTTAACAAATATGTTGTCGCCGGGGCAAGAATAAGTATAAAGAAATTCGTCCTAACGTTTTGGCACTGATTTCTAACCCTGCTGTTCCTGTGCTGGTACACGCTGTTTCAGAACAGCTTGTTACCTGACACCTAATGAAGGAAAATAGGCACATATAGGTGGTTATCCAAAGCCACAAATCTAAAACTAGAACAGGACAGACTGGGATGATGAAAATGCATTCAGTTAGGGGAAAAAAACAAGGGTGTCAGATGCTTTTTCAAGCTCTCTTGAGAGTCTGTTGTCTGTCCCAAAACTCTCAGTAGGTCCCTTGAAGCCACGAAAACTCTCCCTCTACAAATTTCAGGTTCTGTTCCTGCATCGTCAAGAAAGCATCAGCTCTGAGGATAGAGGTATCGAAACACTCAGTCAGCCTTCAGATTAGGGAATAAATTGGAGAGGGGGGGGCAGAGAACGTTCCCGTGTATCACTTTGGATTAGAATACATATTTAGAACAGAAATTCAAAACTAATTTTGAATTGTAATTGGCTGAAGGATGTTTATCCTGTCCTTGGTGAACGTCAAACCATAGGTGAATCTCAGCTGATGCTCTGGACATACTGTGGCAGATTCAGTGTACTTCCTTGGATCACTAGGGCAAGGATTTAAAATATAACATTCAAAATGGCTCTTTTCTTTCTTCTTTTATTTTTTCTAGTTATTCCCATATTCCTGTGCATTTCTAATAGGATCTACAAGTGCATTGGCTTGGGATGGAGTCATTTACCTCAAAACTCCTGGACAATACTAGCAAAGAGCGACCACTACCCTTCTGTGGTACAAAAAACCACATTTATTTGGGCTTCTTTTTTCAATACTTCTTTCAATCTCTGGTTTCTCACTGCCCTCCACCAGCTGTCTGCGCCTACGTTATCATAGACAGCAGAAGAGCTACAAAATGGGTTTAATTTGGCACAGAACAACAACTGTCCCGGGCCAGAGCCTCAGTGTGGGCTTCTTTTCCAAAGACCGATGTAGGTGAGAGAATTTCATGGCAGATCAGGATTTCCCTGCTCAAGAAAGCAAGGATCTTTCATGGGGAGGCCAGTTCATTCAAAAGCTACATGACTTGGCAACCCAAGGAGCCTTTTCCTTGCACGCTTGTCAATCCTGCTGGCAGCACGCGGTAGTCCGGGCTTGTGCTTCATAGATTATGAAGCCACTGGATGGCTTTGTACTGTGTGCCAAACGGGGAACAACAGCCCAAGAAAACAAAGCCTGTGCTATCATGCAACCTGGGAGGGATTTAGTCTCCATGTAAACGTTTCCAACGAGCAATTGTGTGAAGGTCACGATTTACATTACAGTGATTGCCCACCGCAGGAGGCACTAGTGTGGTTAACCTCCTTCTCCAGCGTGCATCCCATCAGCAGAAATGGGATGGATTAGTGTTATATTGTCACACCGCTCTTTGGGAATCCTGGTTTACATTTCAGTTCTGGCTGGCAAACAATATTCTTGATTCTTCCATGTGGGAACAGAGAAGACCCTTTGAAACCAGACAAGGAACAAAGCACTTCCATTTCAAAGCATGGTGGAGACTGTTTCTAGTGGATCCTCTCTATTTTTAGCAGCTCAGGGAATGTTCTTTGCTATATATCATTTGTCCAACCCCTTTCAAGTACTCCTAATGCTAAATGTGAGAGCCCAGCTTTGAGACTGACCTCCCAGGCTGCCCAGGGAGGGGGTTGAGTCACCTTCCCTGGAAGGGTTTAAGGGACGGGTGGACGAGGTGCTGAGGGACATGGGTTAGTGATTGATGGGAATGGTTGGACTCGATGATCCGGTGGGTCTCTTCCAACCTGGTGATTCTATGATTCTATGACGATTCTTGGCTACATTAAAAAAAATGTATTACTTCTTTCCCACTGCCATGTTCCTCAGTCTGTAGAGCAGCAAATTGCAGAGGCAAAGTGCAGAATGCTTCCTTGTGGTTACTGACCTTTAAAGACCTTTTACAAAAAGTATTTTTTCAGCAAGTGAGTTTTAAGAAATGGTCCCCCAGTAGAACTGATGCTCCTAATTGAACCACCAGCTTGCAGCAGCCGTGTTCTCCTTGGTGTTCTCTGCCTTTGTTCCATAAATAACCTTTACATGCCACAGCTGGTTGTATTGCAGAGACTTCCTTAGTTTTGAAATCTCTGGTGTTTTATGTTGTAGGAGCAGGCCTCTGGAAAGCAATTGGATAATTCCAGTGAAAAATTGAATTAGGTCAGAAGATTTATGCCTGGGAGGTTCTGCATCACCGCTCTTCCCAGCCATGTCATCCCTTTCCCTACCCCTCTATAAGGACCATCTCGGCGGGTGCTGTATTTAGACCCATCATTTTTTCAGACCTGGTAAACATGTCTTGTGACCAGTGGTGTGGTCTGACTTGACTTTTGAAGGAGATGGTGAAATGAGTTGTGTTTGGCTCAGCCTGAAGAGCTTCCTGGCAGTGACCTTTGCAGGGAGCAGCGAGGATACCTCTCCCTGGGAGCACACAAACACCCAAACACTGCAGGAAAGGCGTTGTTAGCCACATTTGTTGGTAATGGGGGTTTTGTGCAGGATGGCGGTCAGGTTGGAGGCTCTTTTAGACAGGGACAATTTTTTTTTTTGTTTGCAGTGTTTGTTAACATCTTGGCATCCTGACTGCTCATGAGCAGGACTCCTCGACTATAATTAGATACAAGCAGCAGTAGTCAGTTGAAGAATCAAGTAGCTGGCCAGTTGTTAATTCTCTTCATTCTGTCCCTCCCGCTGCACTGGAGGTTGTGCAATTTGCCATTTGTCTCCACAAACACAACTGGATTTCATCGCTCCTGTTTTACTGTTGCTCCACCAGCTGCTCCTGGCTCTGTTAGCTGGCATTACCACCAAACCCCTGGGGACACCTTCACACACCCCTGAAACAAAATGCACCTAACCAGGCGAGGCGGACAAAATGAGGCTGACGGACATGTGTGGGTACCCGAGGCAGATTGAGATTGACAGGGAAGTAGTGAGTGGCGTGGGTTGGAAGAGAGATCCAACGTAACTTCGCAATTGCCGAGCCTGACATTTAAATTGCAGGCAGCCATGGGCTCATTCCAGGAGCCGCTTGCGGTTGGATGCAGTTTTGATCATTCAGAGAAGAAGCAGGGGGGAAAAAAAAAGGGAGAAAAAAAAAAGAAAAATCAAATTGTTCTCGGAAATCATGTTTAATGTAGAAATCTGGTTAATATTAAATTGTAATCTGCAGTTTTCAAGTATACTATTCCTCGAGGAAAATGTTTCCTGTTCGAGGGCCGCGAGTATTAAGGGTTCCCCTATTACATCACTTCCTATGTCAGCCCCAACAAGCCTTCAACATGCATTAGCGTATTGATAATGGTAATTTCAAAATGCTTGCTTGAAAAAAAAAAATAAATCTGGGCAGTATTCCAATCATATGGATCAATTTAGCTTTAGAATAATGGGGCCAAGCTGGTATTTTTGACTTGGTATCCAAGCTTTCGTAAGAGCAGCAACACTGGAGGTGTTCTCCGCTGCAGCTCAGCTTCAGGATCATGTAGTGTTTGGCCATCAGTTGTGGCACCAAGTGGATTTATTCACTGCTAAACTGACTTTGCAGGCAGAATTCCCCTTAATCCCACACAAATTGCAAATTGATAACTGCGCGTGGAATGGAATGAACATTATGCACCCAAGTGTAATAATTTATAATAATAATAATAACAACCCACAAAATATCGGAACACTTTTACAAAAATACACCAAAAGCATATATTACCAAAAAAGAGAGCAACCACTAATAACCAATTCTGCCAGCAAATAGTATACATACAACCTAGCAAAGCCTCACAAATTATGAGGAAGGAATTTTTGCAGGAAACACCACTTACATTTCTATAAAATGGATGGAAAGAGCTTTTCCAAGCTGTTGACAAGAACAGAAGGCAGCCAGAACTCTACTTTTAACTCAATTAGGCTTATAGATCACCAGTGGTTTAGCATTTTAGCTATCACGATGTGATCCATGAGTCATTGGCAGAAGTGTTTGCCCATGGTGTCACGGTTATTTAAAAACTAACTGTTTTAAAAAGTTTTCAGTTTAATATCGGTTGAAATTGTTCACGGACCGTACCAGCTAAATACATTTCTCATTATGAAAAAAAGAGAAATTATTGAAAATTTCCATTTGACATTTCTTTAAAAGTCCAAAGTAGTTTTTCATTTTGGGGAAAACTTATCAAACTATGGAACAAGAAAACTCAAACCAAATTTCTAAGCAATCTAAATGAAATGTTGCTCAACTGCAGCATACACTGACTCGAAAAAGTCTTTAAATTATCTAATGACAATGATTTCTGTGTACCGGCTGTCCCTGGAATTACAACAACTTTCTCCCAGCATCACCTTTCAGCACAAGAAATCACTGCTCAGTTGGATAGGGAAGCTGTCTACTAAACTGTAACCCTAGTTCCAAATGCACTTCTATGTAAACTAAATCACTGTAGTCAGATGACTTTTTAATCATTTTTTTCTTCCTAGAAAAGGTTAATGTCAGCTGATCCGATCGTATTAGATGATTATTCTTTTTGATAGGTAATTTAGTTCCCCATGAAACCCTCTAGACCTCAGAATGTCTTTTAATGGGACTATTGTCTCTTTGAATGAATAGCTGTATTACTTGATAAAAAGTAATTCTACTCCAGAATTTAAATATATCTGTATTTGTATCATGAGATCATAAATTCTATTTTTTTAAACATTAGCCTGTTATTGAAGCTGCCACTGCAAGCAGAACTATCCTCATATTCAAAGAGCAAGCGAGTGACTGGCCTTCAGCAGGATTTCAATGGGCACAAGCACAACTCCTGCTTTTCCTAAAGAATAATATTGAATGTCTGATGTGTTGAGGTTCACAGCATTAATTAACTGGTATTTATTTAACAAGTAAAGATAAACTTAGTGAAATAAGTTATAAAAAATCAACTACAATACCTATAGTTCCAGCAAAACATAACAGACATTCTAAATTCCTGGTCAAACCTCAAGTTCTTAACAAAGAACATGGCATGTGTATTCCTAACATATTCAAAAGGGTCTAAACCATGTGTTACATATTAGAAAATCGATCCATTTTCATACTGTTCAAGACATGGGACAACACGTTATATTTTAGTATATTGTCCTAACGTATAGATCAAACACAATGAAAACAGATCAGTTTTGTCATACTGTGACTATGCTGCACTTTACGTATTATCCTCCTTAATTTACTTGTATACATAGAGAAATGGTATCAAAAATTAACAGTCTTTCCCTTCTACCAATACTGAAAAAAAAATCCAGTGTTCTTCAGAGGAGGTGAGGGAAGAGGTGAAGCAGAATAATTATCCTTTCTCTAATCTCTGTCCCCTGATGTAATTCTTTTGAAATCAACGTTTGCCTACTCAGTTGATGAAAAAACTGCTGTTGTATTGAAAACAAGCAGAAAGCAAAAAGTATCTTTTGCTCTGAATTTATGGCTAGTAAATGCAGAAAATAAGTTCAGAGCAATGGGTCCGTTTTTCTGCCTTCCTCTCAAACTAACATAAAATGAGCAGTAATTACACAGACAAAATTGGGCTTGATTCCTGCAATACTCATATCAACACAAAGATTTATCCTGCTGAAGCTGAGAGAACTGGACCAGAGCAAAAACCCCTCAGAGTGGGATCAGAGTCAGCCCTCGGCATTTCATGCAAATACTCCCACTTTCGATGAGCCTTGAGATAATTTGGGACTAAACCGGCATGAATTGAGGTGCTTCCACTGAGTTCTGCAGCTCGAGATGTGGCTCTTGGCCAACGCACAGAGATTTACGCTAGGCTAACAGAAAGCAGACTTCATCCTTCCCTTCTGTCTGTCCGTATCCCTCCAGCAAATGTGGGGCAGCTCTGCAGAGTAAATCACGCCGCCGGCCCGACCTCCGGCGCTGCAGCTTGTAAAGAGGCTTTTGCAGACTAGGAGAGTCGTACCCTAGAACAACAAAATCCATTGGCAATAAGAGCAGAGAGAAAGCGGCTCATTTTTCAAGGGCTTTCCAGCCTGCTTTCTGCTTCGGCTCCGTCCAGGAGCCAGCCTCACAGACTTCCCAATATTTTCATAATTAACCGACCAGAATTTTCATAATTCGTAAACACAGTAAAATGGCTTTGAGACAGAGGGTGTGCAGTCAGAGGGAATGTGTGCGCGATGGGGGAACGGTGCCGGGGTGAGGGGCTGGAGGGGGACGTTTCCTCAGGCAATTTACATTTGACTCAGGAAATCTGGGAGGGTGCCCGCTGCAGTTAAGTGATCAGGCTCACGACTCAAAGCGATTTTTCTTGAAGTGTCACCGCGACACACAACCGCCATGTGTTCTTTCTTGGCTCGGCTTTCGGTGCTGATGCTCCAAAATTTGGACAGGCTGCTCCCGCCTGCCCGGTTTTCATCCACTCGCCTCGCAAAGAGGACAAAACTGCATTTTGGTCCGTGTGTGAGCGCTCCCCTGGCCCTCCTCCTTCTCCTCTCACTTCCACATGAAGGGGCCCTCCTAATTTTGGGGATTTGGATAAAATTGCTAGGAGTTAATGGACAACAAACTCTAGGATGTGTGTCTCTGTACAGGAGACAGAGGCTACGCGAGGAAAAGGGATAAAAAATTGCAGAAGCGATCCAAATTGTGTTTGCCAGGCTCAGCCACCTCCTCAAACCTACCAGCTCCTAACGAAAATCAATAGGTCTGACCCTGTATTGTTCTGCACTTGGGCTCAACCTTTACACTGCTGTTCAATGGGTGAAAATGCTTCATTGTAGAACTGGATCTGCACTGGGACCACTGGGCTTGTAAGAATCGTAACTCAGAGCATGAGTGAAGTATGTCTGAAGGCTGTAAGTAACTGTCAGTCCCATTGTGACAAAAGAAGACACTCATTTGATGCTGTTTTATGGGGATGATTTAGTCTTTACCACCATCTGGATTCTAGCTGAGGGCCACCCACCCAAGCACTGACCAGCTCGTATATTACTTGGCTTAGGCGATTTGATGTGATCGTGACCTGAGGCTGTTTAGCTGTCATAGGGGAAGAAATAATAATAAAAAAGCTTTGTTTACAGAACTGAGCTCAGTTTCAACACCCAGAGGAAAAACAAAAAAATCCCCAAACCCAAATAATTTCAAATATGGTAATTCTGAGAATCTTAAAATCTCTTGTGAGTGACATCAGTTTCTATAGGGCACATGGTGGTGATTTACGTCTTGAAAAGGGCATCTGGCACAGCCGAAATCAGAGGCGCAGCTATCCTGACCACTACAATCACAGCACCACAAAGTCAGGACATTACTGACGTGCCACGTCCCAACACATCTACCACCTCCCTTTCCTCCTCCTTGGATTTCTCCTCTTGGTGGCCGGCAGCACGGCTGCAACGCAGCATTATGGCAGAGATGGATGTTGGACATGCTTGGCAACAGCAAGAGACTGAACTGGCCATGGACGCAGCTCGGCTCAGGCCATGGAGTGGGGGTGAGGTGCTAGAGGCAGTGGTGAGCAGAAAATGACACATGCTGACCTCACAGCATTGGGAAATGCCTCTGAAGAAGCCAAGAGCCAGCCAGCACACATCTGTGGATGGAAGGACTATGCAACACTGACTTTTCTGCTGTGATTTTAGGATTATTTTTTTCAAAGATGATGTTTTCCTAGGCATGATAAAGCAACCTCAAGTCAGTGATATGGTAGACTTGTTGTGGTACTTCTTAACTCCTTTGTGGCCAAACTCTAATGTTTCCCTGCTGCTCAATTTCTGGGGTCACCTGGATTTCTCTTAGTCCAACCTAGCAAGAAACCCCATTATTTTATATTTTGAGTCTCAAATAGATCTCATATCATGCCTAAGCATGACCTGCAGGAGCTGTGTCCTTTTGCAATGCCAAGATCTCTGCAGCTTCACTAATCTAGATTCACATTTTCCTGCAGTATTCTTGTTCGCTCTCAATCCAACATGCAACTCCTGACCAGTGGCAGGAATCCTATCCCAACCCAAGATGCCATTAGCACCAACCCTGTGAGCAGCCCCACCACTGGCTGTCGCTTGCTTTCACTTAAGCAGACCTGCAAAAAGGAGATGCCTTGACTAAACACATCAGTACAGAGCTTTGCAGAGGACAATGTGCAAAGATAAAGGAAAATAGAGTCTCCAAACCCACCTTGCTTTTGGATCACTCTAATGTGTTTATTTCCAACAGCCCACTGACTCACTGGTTAGTTGAGCTGTCTAAATTAGGTGTATAAAATTCCATGGTGTAAGCAAATCTCAGACTTTGGCAGCCTGGGTGGTAACTTATCTAACAATGTTAGAGTGAAAGGGCATATGCCCACACGCTCTCCAAACTGGTCGGGTACAAGCCACCTCCAGCCTAGAAGCGTTAAGGTGGCACCTTGCCCAAACTAATACATCCCTTAGAGAGGCGCCTATGTTAACATGGCCATAAAGCTTCCAGATTGGAACAGCTTCACAGGTAGGTCTGCTGAGGAGCCCAGATCTATCAGCAAGGAGAGAGCTAGACCTCCGTTTTGCTGCTGTTCCTCATTTTAGAATCCAGTTTCAGCTGAGGCAGACAACCTCCTAGCTTTGCTGTTAGCGTGGGCCAAAGGTGCTGCCCTCGTAGCGCCCTCCAGCACAAACTGTTCGATGTCAGGTGGTTTTACTTCCTTTCTCTCACATATATAACACATACAAGTCTTGCATACACTTGTGCGCGCACACGAGTTTTGGTCTGATTTGCTCAGTTTTGAAAACAACCTGGAATAATTTGGCTAAATTATAGAAACGGACTCAATGTCCTGTTTTCTTCTGATTTTTTTTTTGCCTTTCATTAAATGAAAGATAAATGGCAGATAATGACTCACTCATCTTGATCCACCTTATAAGCCCCACAATCAAATCTTATTGCAAAGGCATCTAAGGTATGCAGTGCTGAAGAAAAGTGCTTGTCAGGAGGGATAGAGAACAAAGGGTACCTGGAGGTTAGTAAATGTTTTTCATGGGTTCTGTAAGCTGTGGTTTCCTCTATTGGGGGTGTTATATATTTTCAGCTTTCTAGCTCCTCTGTCCGACACCCAGTCAAACAAGGGAGTGATTAGCAGAGCTCCCTCGTTGAGGCTATTGTTGTAGGTATGGTTTTAATACACCCACGGTTCTTGGCACTGATGTTCATTTTCTGATTCCAGGAAATCTTGAGCTGTTTATTGATTTAAAGGCAAGAAATAGAACATTGAGATGGAGCTAATTGGCCGGAGACACAATCTGCAAGTCACCCAAATAAATATTTCCATTAATTGAGACCCAGTTTTGTGGGAAGAAAAAATTAGCCTGATTGAATAGAGATAACTTCTTGCAAATCTACATTTTATTAGTTTGTTTTTCTGTGGACAGACACTTAAGCGGAGGCTTAGTTCAAGATGCACTGACGTCACAACACAAGATCCAGGTGCCCTCAGTTGGCCCCGCTCTGAAGAAAGGTGGTTAACCTGCCTGTGACATTTCAGTGTTTGCAGAGGAACATCGCCTGCAGAAACCTCTGGCCCTGGTGACCTGGCTGCTTTTTTTTCTGCCTATGAATGCTCTTCAGTGATAGATGAGATAGTATGTGCCTCAGATACCTAAATTAGGCATTCACTGTCCCGACAAGAGAGTCCATGCAAGCCTGCATCAATCCCTGGAGAACTTTCTTGGCTATGTTGGATTCTTTCTGGGCTTTTTGAATTTTGCCCTTCCGTGTTTAGTAAAATCCAGGGGTTGCTGCTTTGCTGCATCAAAGCTTTGCTTCATTGAAACTTCGCAAGAGGCAGACTGGCTGCAAGCTGATTTGGGGAAAAAGGAGCCCCTCATTTGACAAGCTTTTTGTATAACATGGGACCACAACTGCAAAAGATGATGTTAGTGGGAACTAACTGTTCCTTTGTCCTCTCCCTGCATCTTCCAGTAACTGGCACCTGACAGCAGGAGAGGCTTTGGCCCTCTGCTCCTCTTTCCCTTCAGTGTTCACTTGTCAGGCAATCAGGAGGACGGCAGTGATCCAAAGTACTCGGAAGAGGAATAGGAATAAAGACAGGCCATAGAGCAATATTTATAATGTTTTGTTCTTTGGAACAGCAAGGGCTGGGTTATACGCATGAAAGCTCTTGCACTGGAGAGAAACACTGTGTTGGCTAAAGTATGTCAGCAACCCTTTTTCTAATTAAAAAGGACTCCTCTCTTCCCTGCCTCTCCTTTGCAGCAAATTAGATATGAAATCAGATCTGCTTTCTCTGCTTCTCTGAACTCTAATGACAGCTTACCATTGAGAAACATTTTGTTTGGGCCTAGGAGAGAGGGCAGAAGCCAAGAACAGTCTTCAGAGTTTGAAATACACTGAGAACTGTTCAAGAAACTCCCTCACTGCTGCAGCCACAAGAGCAAAGCCTGCTGCAGTCTGAGAGCAGAGCCTCAAGCGGAGGAGGAGAGCAAACGAGCTGGGGACTGAGAGGGGAACCACTGTTTCTGCAAGTGAATGATGATGTAGACTAAGGTGTGCAAGGTATAATAGATTTATGTCTTGCTGCCTTTCATGGAATATCAACCAGGTACATAAACCACTTTGCATTTAACATCCCACTGCAAACAATGCAAAAAAAAAAAATTAAATCTTCACAGTTCTTTGAACAGTACAAACACACCATCCTGTTCTAATGCCACTGGAGCAACATCAAATGCTCATCTATTCTAGAGGAAAGGTTTGGCTGACCCCACAGTAAATGGAACCTGGGAATTCTACAGAGAAACCTCATCAGGATTAAAAAATGAGTCCATCTCAAGATATGTTGTGAGCAGGATAAAAACACATT
The DNA here is from genome assembly GCA_013389865.1 of Piaya cayana. Classification (NCBI taxonomy): domain Eukaryota; kingdom Metazoa; phylum Chordata; class Aves; order Cuculiformes; family Coccyzidae; genus Piaya; species Piaya cayana. The sequence goes on from WAAB01020351.1 coordinate 31,339, forward strand.
ACTGCATCTTTTCAGGAGCCTTAGTAAAGTGCTTGTGCTGAAAAAGAATCTTGAATTCAGTTTGTAGAATAGAAGGATGAAAAAAGTCCCTTTCTCCTTGCTTACAGTGGTGTTGGATGCAGCACTGTCTCTTTTGCACCATGTTATGTTGATGGCTGGACTTGATCTTAGAGGACTTTTCCAGCCTTAACAATTCTATGACTCTATGTCACAGCATGAAAGGCCCATAGCTGCGGGCTCCCCAGGACATCGGATCAGTGACACTTTCCATTAGGCACGGTCCCATATAGACCTGCTCCCTCAACACTGATTTTCCAGTAGGGATGTATAAAATAGTGTGCAAACCACACTCCTGAGTTCTACTCCAGTTCTACTGGAAGAAAATTCTTAAGGTACACAGACCTATCCTCACCATAGAGAATAAAACCAGCCCTGGAATGCAATGGCCTGTCTAAGCCTGTTATTTTATTTTTTTCCGCAAGTGCAGAAGTTCTCAACTGTTTATCAATGTTTGATAAGTTCATACTGTAATTTGCCAATCACAAAGGACTGGCAGAAAGGGAAAGCATTTAAGAAAAACCAAGGAGTGCCTTTGTTAATCTCTCTTCCATTCTTCCGGCATTCCTGAAAGGCAAATACTGGTGGCTGATGATGATTGATGGGTGGAGGGCGATGGCAAGATGCCCCTGAGCCAATGAGCAGGCCAAAGGTTTACCTACACCTCTGAAAGTCAAGCGATCTCACTAAATTGTGTGTGATAAAATTCTAATCTATCAGCTATAAAAACCTGGTCAAGGGAATGTTTTGGCGCAGCTGCTGAGTTACTAGATAAACAAGATTGGAAGAGATGGGGAAGCTTCTTATTTAGCCTCTAATCTTTTTTCTCTCCAGTTTTCTTTAACTCCAGGTGCAGTTTGAAGAAAGACATTTCTTCTTTCTGTTGGAAGCCCCCCAGATGCAGTGCTGAATATCAAATCAGAGAGCCTGGAACTAAGCGCAGGGACAAAAGAGTATGTGCACAAGCACAAACGTGCGCACACACACACACACGAGTTGGTCATTTTTTTAATGGGAAACTCTGTAGAGTCCAGATTTCACTGGGAAACTAAAAGTTTGTCTGCACCCATTCTGCTTGGTCCCCAACTGGAGGTACAGAAACTGGAGAAAAGCTGAAGCACTTCTCAGGGAATGCAGTCGATATCAAGGCCTACAGCAATGAGGGCAGGGAGCAGACTGAAAGGTGAGCTGGGGCGACTGTAGGGTTGGAGGATAAAATCCATTTGAGCCCTTCCATTGCCCTGTTACTGCCACTGTCCACCTGAGAAGGTCCTGCAAAAAATCCCATGAAGGATTCTGTCCTGCAGGCTGCGGATCCTTTCAGTCCATACCTAATCATCATTACTACCAGGATGAGGGCCTTGATGTTACCGTGCTTTCTGCAGACCTGTTGCCTTGCAATGGGACAAAAGTTATGCTCTTTTGCTGCTTCTTACCCCTGTCATCTGCTGATCAACTAAGCCGGGTTGCGATGTGTCACATTGCAATCTCTTAAGGGCACTGCTGAACCACAGAAACGTGCCAAAATCAAAGTGCAGCAATAACAGAAACAATAACAAACAGTCATTTGTATGCTCTAGGGTAAGAGGTCCCCGAATGCTTTAGCAGAAATAACTAAAAATCAAAATTACAATAAACAAAGGGAAAATGCTTATAAAAAAAATATCCCACTTTGAGCACTCCTACCACTTAATCCCATCTGTCAATAACACAGCTGCACTGCAGGGACTGTTCAGCATCTTTATTTTTCTAGGCATCTTGGCTGCGTGTAGCACATTAAATGCCTTAGAGCTCCAACAAGTGATGTTGAAAGTCGCTCTCTGTGGCTGCTACATGTTTGCTTTTCTCTTGACCTCACTACTCATATCTTGCTGTTGTTGCAAAACTAATACATGGGTTGGATCCAAAAAAATGGAAACTGCGCTCCCTACAGATTCTTGCATTTCTGAAAAAGTCCTTCCTGCTTCCTGTTTGCACTCTGGGCAGTGTTTCCAAAACAAAATTTCCACTGACTCTGAAAAACACAGAGCCACGCTGAGCAGGAATGCGAGCTCCAAGACAGTGGCACATCCAGAAGAACCCTAAAGAGAAACGTGCTTGTAGAAAGCTTGGAGGATGAAATTTTATTTTTAACCACAAAAAGAAAAAAAAGAGGCTTCAGGCTTCTAATGTTTTCTGGGTGCAGGTAAGATAGGTGGAGCTCACAGGGCTATGTCATCTATCTCACCACTATACGAGGTTGATTGCCATGAACACCTGCAATTTGGCATTACATGAGTTAGACAGATATGGACCTTTCAATCGTTTTGTAGCAAATGTTAGTACCAATGTTAAATGACAATGCAAGCTGTCCTCAGTGCATGCACAACAGAAACGTAAGGATCAGCTATTAGTTTCTGCAACAGGAGTAGAATTAACTTTTGCTGAGACTAGCAGTACAGACTGATGGGGATTGCTGCTAGACAAAAGGGATGGTTTTGTGAATCACCCACGGAGTCAGCCTGTACTTAACAGAGTATTCTCCAGAGGAATTTTCAGCAATATCAATAACCTTTGCCGCTGAGGAGTTACAAACCAGCTACGAGAGTCATGAGACAGTCTGACTTAAATAATGAGAATCATAGAATCATAGAATCACCAGGTTGGAAGAGACCCACCGGATCATCGAGTCCAACCATTCCTATCAAACACTAACCCATGTCCCTCAGCACCTCATCCATCTGTGCCTTAAACATCTCCAGAGAAGGTGAATCAACCACCTCCCTGGGCAGCCTCTGCCAGTGCCCAGTGACCCTTTCTGTGAAAAATCTCTTAGTTCTTTTTATATGTTGCCTGGCTTATCTGTCCCTGGGATACTTTCTCTTTAGCCTTTCAAGGTTAACCTAAAAGTTCTTTGAAAAACACCCTATTTTATTTTCAGTGTATGCCTGGAACCCACTGTATGCGGTTGACTACAGCAGCTGGAGTGTGAGAAAACTGCCAAGTGTCACGAAAGACTTCTACAGCTTGTGTGAAAGCACCAATACTCTGTCACAACTTCTGCTGACCGGGCTGGGGTTGATTAAAATGGAAATGGACGGAAACAAGTGGCAGCAACATCTCTGCAACTTGATTATCCCACTTTGTACATGTGGCAGCAGATTCTGTGGCCCCCTAAAAGGCTTAATCCCTGCTGAAATGAAGAGAGTTTACTATACAAGAAGATGAAGAACTCTCTGCCCTGGCTGAAAATATTATCAGTCTGCTTCTGTTCACTCAATGTTTACCCAAGCCTGCCTGATTCTAGGGGCTGTTTTTAGACTCACAATAGGAGCTGGACTTTGCAAATGGAAGTTTGTTTTCTGACTGTTATTTCCCACCAAAACTGAAAAATATGAAGGCTAATGTGGAAACAGGCCCTTGATGGGATCAGCAGGAAAGTGTTGCTCCGGGATTGGTCCAGCCCAGGCCAGTTTTCTATCCCTTTGCCAGGGGCTGCAGGGAGTGCTGCCTGCTCCATCACGCTCTGTCAGCAGCTCTTGGCACAGGCAAGGCAGGCAAATACCTAGGACAGTAGTTTACATAGAAAGAAAATTATCCATGGCTCAGGTATCTGTTTCACCCTCTTGACAGTCCTGGACAGCCCAGACAGCTACTGTGAATAGATGAGTAGAAGGAAACCATAGTGGTGAAAGGGACTATCACTGCCACCCCTCCTCTCACTCTTTTGGCAGTAAGAAGCTTGAGGTTTTGCAGCTCTCCCACAGTTCATTGTCCTGATTCTTTTTCCCCATCTCTCTTTTTCCTTTTGAAAGTTAGGAAAACTCTGTGCCTGTTTCCGGGGCAGCAAAATTTAAATCTCCTTGAGCTGCTGAGAACCCTTCGGCTGGCCCTTGATTCCTCCCCGTGGTGCCTCTGTTTTCTTTATGATCTTTTATCATTCATTACTTTTCTTCATTAGGTAAGAATGTGGTGAGTCTTTAACTCAATTGGCACAAAGATACCAAGATTATTAAAGGGAATATTATTACCACCATCTCTGCAGGTATGAAGCAAGTCAGTTGAAGCCGGCTGGGGATTTTGAGTGCATCAGTAAATGGGAATTGCAGACACCTGGGCTGTGCAAATTATGCATGAACTTGTTTTACAGCTTCCGTTGCTGCCAGATGAAAGTTACTTGGACACGTTAGATATTTGCAGGTGATCGTTTATAATGGCAATAGAGTTAAGTGCGGCTGGAAGAAAACATGATTGAACTCCAAACGTCCAGTTAGTTTTTTGCTTTCTTAATACTGTGGCAGCTTCTCTGGGACACCTTAGTCTTTAATTTCAGGAAGAAGAAAGTTTCTGAATTCTATTTTGCTTTCCTGGTATCACGTTTTCTTTGTTAAAACTCAAATATCTCTTTCACAATTTGGGATCTTCTGCAATTACAGTGTCAGTCATCATTATCCATATTACACAGCTTTCGTAATTTGTGCCTGGCACCTGGACTATATTTGAAAAATGTCATATTATATCACAGAATCACAGAATCACAGAATCACCGGGTTGGAAGAGACCCACTGGATCATCGAGTCCAACCACTCCCACAAAACACTAAACCATGTCCCTCAGGACCCCATCCACCTGTAACTTAAACACCTCCAGGGAAGGCGAATCAACCACCTCCCTGGGCAGCATATTCCAGTGCCTAAAATATGTGCTCCGATACTCAAAGAAACATATTCTGTGATGGATACCAGTTGTATAGTGACTACAAAAAAGTCCGGTCTAAAATGCATGTTTGTTTTTATGAAAAAAAAAAGTGAAACAAACCCTTGCAACTTCTAAAACACTTCTCCACATGTTAACTCTGTGACGCAGGGAACTGCTTTTGCCTGCATTCTAAAGAGCATGAACTAGAAACTAGAAAGATTTAGCTACCTTTCTCCTCACAGAAGGCACGTGGTATTCAGTTTGTCAATTCCTTGAGCATCTGTGATTTGAGATTAAGCATCAGCACTATAACTCACTATGTTCTCTGCAACCAGTTTACTCTATTTTTTTTCCTCGTTCTTTTATGTCTACCTTGGTCTACCAAGTTCCATGCAAAACCCTTATCAGAGCTGGGTATACATCTTATCAGTCGGTTCAGACTTTCCACAGCTGTCAAAGACTATGGTAATATACTCAGGGGGGTCATTATCCTGTTAAACGTCTGCCCCTCATACGCTGGGCAACAGCACAGAAAAATATCTCAAGGACACAGCCATGAGTGGCATCTAAATGCAAATAGACCGAGAGAAGGTGCTGAGTCAGCATGCAGGGAATCTTCTGAGAGTTCTAGATATTGTACAGGTAGTACAGAGCAGTGATGAAACCATGCTGTGTGTCTGAAGTCGAGTGTTAACCATTGGCTCGATGCCAGATTCGGTATCAGGTCTCAGATGCGCTTCCCGCAACCTCTAGTCTGTAACCTTGTGTGTTGTTAACCATTATTTCTGATAGCTGTCCCTGTGTGTTGTTGCACAACCCCATCGAGATCACTCGCACCAATTAACGAAAGGGAATTGGCTGGTAAATAACTGTTAGCCCTGTCTTAATTTAACCCGGTGTAAATTTCTCAAAATGCAACACTGAAATTTCACTCCTATGAATATTAACATGAAACATGAAGTTAAGCTAATTCCCTCCTCTTCCTCACTGAAAGGGTATCAAAGAATTACAATACACTTTCCAATGTCACTTTTATCTGTGTGAGTTGACTTATTATCTACTCTTACAACTTTACAAGTTTTCCTTCCATTTTTGAAAGTCGATTATGAATGACCTGCAAATTTTATTTTCAGTGGCAGTGTTTTACGTAGTAAAACGGTCATTTTAATTTACACCTAGGAGCTGAAGTCATGCTCATGCGTGAGGTTATCTGCCTGGTCCAGCCTCCTACAACTTTACGGTTGGACTCGATGATCCAGGGAGTCTCTTCCCACCTGGTTGTTCTATGATTCTACGAACTCAGCTTACGCTGTGGTTGTTTCCCACTGGATTTCTGAACACAGCCTTTTTCTCATCACCAGTGTCATTTTTGAGCATCTCCTGAGGCCAAAAGGAACCTCTTTGGTTGTTCCTGGCTCTGAAGACTCCATCTTGCCGCAAGCACTGGCAGTGATGTGCCTGTGACCTAGAGATTCTTTGTGCCCGTGGCTGAATTCAGATGAGAGCCTGTGCTGGAGCACCCCATGCCCTCAGTCATGTAGTCACTGCATAGGTTAATGTTGAATGAAAGAGGGAAGCAGAGATTCAATCCATGTTTATTTTGAAATAATCTCTGGAAACATAACGTGATAGCAACTCAAGTAACTCCTTTCCTTTGGGCGGTTGCAGCTCTTCTTGAAATAAGCAGGTAAGTTACAGGCCTCGAGGGTATTATAAAACCCACTTGTCCCTCAATCATTTTTCCACTTTCCAGCTACTACACGGCACAAAAAGACTTAAATGATATTTATGTTCCTGTAGAGTTGGCAGCGTGGTTCTGTGCTCATAATGGGCTACGTTTTTGGGACTTGGGGAAAGGGGGGAGAAATTTCCACTCATTTTGTATAATTATGATATAGAAAATATTTGTAGATCATGTTTTTGGACTGTAACTAATGTGCTGTTCAGTCCTGCCTCCTACGTGAGCCTGACACGTTTGCCCTAGTGGGGGCTGCGGGGTGTGCGGAGTGCGTTATTTACACGCTGATGACTTTTTCACTGACATAACTGAGCAGCCTCAAGAAGTTGCAGCTTCAGGGCTGTTCTTCATCACCTGGTTTATTTGGAATTCCCTCTGCCACAAACAAAACAAACCACCAAGGAAAAGACACACCCCTAGAAATCCTCAGCTCACTCACGCAGGTTTTCATGCTTCCTTTTCATTTTGCCCTGGTTTCTGGTGTGTAGGGCAGTCAGGGGCGAAAATCAAAGGGGAAAAATTATGCATGGCTACCTGGAGGGGCCTTATTCTAATAAAGTTTACATCTTGCTGAGTGAGCAGCTGGGGTGTATGATTTTGGTGACTTTGCTGCTGCTGCCGCACTTCCCTGTGTCCTGGGCTGCACGTGTAATCCTTACTTGTCTGTCAGTGTAATAAAAAATAAAAGAAGGCACCCTGTGTTCTAGCTTTCAGGGTTACTGGATTCATTATCTGGCCTTTAGAAAGAATTTTAAAGGGAAAGGCCAAGTCCTGGGTGTTACTAAATGCTTCTCCTCCCCACTCAGGTCACAGACTACTCCAGACTGAGCATCGTTCTGGCAGTCCTGATTGGCTTTTACCACCACGATATTCCTAACCCGTATTTACCATGAAGCAGGGTAAACAGATGTAGAGATGATTCAGATGGGCAGCTGAATCCAGGACAGACTGAAGACTCCCCTCCAAAATAAAACATCTTTTTACTTTTCTATATACCTCTCAAGGCCTGCTGGCCCTCCCTAGGTGATGTGAAATAACACAATTGCTTTTATTCTGACACCCGAACACAAGCAAAAAAGGAATGGAGAGCTTTAAGGCAAAGTAGACAGCTTTCTCAGTTTTCTCCGTTCAATTAGCAAAGCCCACAAACCCCATCCATCTGATTAAAACCATAAAAATAATATCTTCCCACCCCACTAGCTCGCCATGCCCCAAAAGCACTAAATTAAAATAAACAGTTCCAGGCCTGACTTTTTTTTTTGTTCATTGTAATCATCCTAAACTGGTGGCTCCAGCCTTTCTCACTGGCTTCTGTAAAAATAGTTCTCCTTTACTGCTAAACCAAGGTTTCTTTATACAGCCTCTGAGTGCACAAATGCTGCTCTTATTTACATAGAGAAATTACAAACAGGCTCTTGATTCTTTGATCCTGTGTATTCAAACAGCCCCAGGCTTCTGCTGGTTCTGGCTACAGGAATCAGGTGCGTGGTAGCGGGGTTTGCCCTTATTACGGTGCAGAAAGATCCAGTTTTAACAGTCGCAGCACCTATTTGGGCACGAAACCTTGGGAAGGAGAAAAAGCTCTCTGTCCCTCTCCTACTTCAGTACTCACAGGACACTGAGCATTGTTTGGCACCCAAAAATGGATCTTTCCCTCTTGGCCTTCAGTCGCAGGACTATGGTTCTTGGCTGATCTGGAGGCAAAGCAGCTTTTTGGGACGCATCTCACCTGTAACTGGTTTATTTAACTTAGGCATTGGTATAACCCCTACGCTGAGCGCTGAACGACGGCATTCAGCGGTTCACTGGCAGCTTAGAAATCCTGCAGTCACAATGCAGCATTAAAAGGAAGGCGAGTTTCACTGTTCCTTACAGGCGTGGTGCAGACAGAAGTGGTGGGATGGTTAATGAGCTCTGGAGAAGGTCGTGCACTGCTGTGAGTGCTTGGTTCTTGCTGCTGTGTAGATATGGCTGAGATGGTCACAAGCTGTCAGCAGAGGAGCAAAGGGAGCCCCGAGAAAGAGAGCCATGAAAAAAAGTACCCTATGGAAAGAACCGAGCAGATCATAGAATCATTGAATCACCAGGTTGGAAAAGACCCACTGGGTCATCGAATCCAACCATTCCCATCAATCACTAACCCATGTCCCTCAGCACCTCATTAACCATCCCTTAAACCCCTCCAGGGAAGGTGACTCAACCCCCTCCCTGGGCAGCCTCTGACACTGCTCAGTGACCCCTTTAGTGAATTTTTTTTTCCTAATGTCCAGCCTGAACCTCCCCTGGCAGAGGTTGAGGCCTTTCCCTCTCGTCCTTCTACAGAAGTATTAACATAAGTCATTCTGGTTTCCACTTGAAATATTGCTGGAAAACTTAAACCAAGTCACACCAAAATGAATCAAATTCCCCCCCATCAGAATGAAAAAGGAGAGGGGACAGCCTTTCTTTGCTATTTTATCTCTACTTCTTACTGTTTCAAAATGCATTTTCAGTGTCAAAGACTGGAGGAGGAAACCATGATAAGAACAACTCTTTTCCTAACTCTTTCTATTTATTCTCTGGGTAAAAAAAATATTTAGGTAATGCTTCTCAGTCTGAAAATGTTGAGACATCTAAAATCCAAGATGGATGCAAATGCCTCATCAAAATAGAATTTACAATTGATGTATCAAACCCATTTTTTCCTGCTTAACCTCCACCTCCACAAACCAGACACTTGATCAAGCACCAGTATTTTCCTTAAGAGCAGGCAGAATTGTGACCACAGGGAAATTTTTGATGTTTGCCTGGACATATTTCTGTTGAACCCTTGCAGGGTTTTCCTGCCATCGCAGGAGTAGGCAGGAGGGCAGTGGGGTTGTGTGGTCTGACTGCTCAATTTTACTGGGGTCTCCTATCGTCAAGGCACCTCTAAGAGCACTGATCAAGGTCAAGCCAAGCTAAAATACCAGAATAACATTGAGATTTCCTCATTCTCTAGCTAAGCCCAGAAGAAAAGACAAGATAATGCTGCTAAGAAAAGGTGAGACAGAACACTAAGCCATGAAAAAAAGTCAATAAGATTCACAAAGTCCTTCCTTGCAGGTTGTTACTGCTTCTGCTTTCTTTGGAAAACGAAGCTCTCCTTTATGCTGAGGATTTAGTTCATAGTAGCCCCTCCATGAGTTTTACTTGAGAGTGGGAGGATGGTCCACAGAGCAGCACTGTGCAAAGAGGTTACTTTGCAAGGTTTGGTTATGATTTTGCTGCATTCTGCAGGCAGCGTGAGCTCTTATCACCTAACCTTGACATCTCCAGCCTCTGCTTGGCTGAGGGTTAGAATTTGTGAACATGTTCTTTCAAATCCTTCCTGGACAGATTGCCAGGAAAGACTTGATTTTGCACACAATCTCGCAGGCTACTGGTTTTGCAAGTATTTCATGGGGCTTTTTATTGTTACTAATATTACTTAGCTGCATGTGAGATGTTGGGCCAAATCCTGTGTTAATGCTGGCTTTAGCCAGCAATAATCCCCATCAATTTTATGTAAGCTTGCTACATACAGAGAAAAAGGAGGTGAGAGGTTTTTGGTTTTCTCCTTGAGCCTAAGTCACTGAAACCAAATGGAAAGACTTCCCTCGATGAAGGGAGCTTCAGATTTGGGCACTGAGCAGAGCCCAATAGCTTCCTGATTTAGTCATTCTCTCTCTTCGGGGGCAATGTGTATATGAGTCTCTGTGCAGGAGAGATGAACAGATAACATCCTTACTCCTCATGAAGACTGTGACTAATTCATAATGACCCAACTAGGATAAATAATTCTCTTCTTTCTCCTGAGTCTCCTATCTGATAACCCTCATTCATCTCCCTTTACTCACACCCTGCCAAACCTCCTTGCATTAGAGAACGGGAGGACCCTGCACAGCTAGATCACATTTTATCTTGGTTCATGGATCGCTCCTTATTTATTTAAACCTCCACTGCCTCCAGCTTCAGTAACGATGCTGCTGCCCTCAGCATCAATGCCTCTGCCAATAACAACAAGCTCCATTTAGTCTGCTACAGCTTCCTACGGAGAATTGTTTTCTCACTTTACCCCCGCTCCTCAACCCTTTAAAAATAGTCAAAGACTAAAAATTATCCCCAACAGGCTTTTGCATTCGTCCACTTTGAAACAAAGACTTTACACATGTTTGTTCTATGGGGTCCCACTGATTTTTCCCCTTACAAACTTTTCTCCCATTGCTTTTTCAAATCCAAACCTTTTCCTTCAAGGGCTTTTATACATAAATATGAAAGACTAGGAGAGGAGAGAGAAAAAAAGGGACAGAAAAAACTAAATGTATTTCTTTTATATGATTATTGTTTCCTTATTTATGCATCTACACACATACAAGGACAGATGCTGTGTTTTAATCCTACAATAATTGGCTTTGGAAAAACAGTAGCTCATAATAATAATATTGTGAGTGGCCAGAATAGAAAGAGCTACTTGAACGATGGGGCAATTAATCATGCGTGCGTAGGTCAGCATAACGGTGCCAAGCAGCCACTGAGGGAAAAATCATCTCCCTTACGTCTTCTCCAGTCTTCAGACCCACCTAGTTGGTAGTCAGAGCAGACTATCTCACTTCTAAATTTATCTGCTCCTTTACACGCAGGCAGAGCTAAAGGTCCCATTAGGTCTGCAGTAGCCAGTGTGCTGGTGAACACGCAGTGTTTATACATAAACCATATATGAATAGCTAATTCCTGGCACCACCGCTTCCCTTAACAGCAACCTGGCAACTGAGCAGCATCGAGGAGACAGAAGCCGTAGTTTCATGATGCAAAGTGCTCAGCAGCAAGACTGGCCTCCCACGCTGCTTCTGCCGCCTGCTGCGATGGGGCTGTCCCTGGCCTGGAATAGGGACCCCAGAACAGTCTAAAAACCCTAAACAACATTTTTGTTAGTTTGTTCTGGTAGTCTTCCTTCCTAATCTCGGATCTGTTTCCTGATCCGAATCATGGTTCAGCCTCCAAGTAAGGGAGTTGACATGAGGGGAGGGGGGATTGGACATCACGAGATGCAGAGAGGTGGCAGGGATGCATCAAGCTGATGTGGCCACTGGACTCTTCCTGCAGGAAATAAGCAGCCTGAAAGGACTTTGCGGTGGCCTCATGCTGTCCAGCCTCCCTCTCACTTTCAAAACCATAATTAAAATAAAAATAATGTTCTTTTACCTGCAGGTCACTACTTTCTAGAAAGGCTTACAAGAGAAAATCAGGTTCCTTCTGAATGTGCCACACTGGGCAGAGAGTGAAGGCAAATACTCCTTCAGCTGGCATTGCTCGGGGCACTACAGCCCCTGCATTCAGCAAACTGGAGCTCGTCTGACCCCCCCAACTGCAAAAAAGTCCAAATGCATTTGGTGTTTGGTGACTCCAGCCACTCTGGAAGATGATAAAACTCGAGTTCCTAAGTCACCTCATGTACTTTGGAAATGTTACTTCTGCCTTTTGGGAAAATGTCTTTGCCATAAGTACATCTATTCAGTCATAGGATATGATTTCATGGTTGGGCTTAAACTGTTCTTAAACTGCTGCTGCAAAGGAAGATCCTGCCCTGCCCTCCACCTCCAGCTGCCAAGTCTCACTGCCTCCTATCAACTCAGCCGCTCACAGGACCACGGCCAGGTCTGTGAGCTGATCCAGCTGAGAATCAGTCCTCTTCTCTGGCCAGACAGTTCGAAGCTGTAGCAGAGAAAACAATCAACCTACTTGGGGTCCTCCAGATCTTAACAATATGATCTCTAGGCCACCTTTTTTACTTATATTCTCAAGAGCATTCTGGCTTGATCTCTTTTTGAGCTCTTGAATGCCATTTTTTCTCTGCATCATATCTATAATCTTTATGCTCTTAGACAGAAGAGGAAGATGTTTTCTGTCCTATCTTCTCCCCCTTTTGCACATCGTCCAAAATCTCAGCCTCTTGCTAGAGACATCAAAGCCTCCCTGCTCCAAGTGGACAATTTGGTTCTTTCACACTGGAATCAGCACATAAACAAACACAAACTCTCCTAAAAAGTGTTCTGGACAAGATCAAATGCACGTTACCCACAGCCTTTCCTTTTCACAAACCTTGTTTATTAGCTTCTGTGGTGTGGACAGTTTGCCTGATTACATGGTAACCTCTCTGAAAGTAGGAGAGCTCATTCATTAACTCCTGATAAACTATGTCAATAACCTAGATCAACACTGTTATATCAACCCCTCCTGGAAGCTGACCTTCAGAACCACATTCTGGCATTTTGGGGAATTATATAATTAGCAGAGAATGTTCAGTCAGGCAGAGTTCTTAGAAAGGAGAACTGGTACTGGAGAAAGCCCAGTGGAAGGAACACTATTGAGTGGAAAAGGCATTTCCCAGCAGGTACAACAGCTCTTTCATTGTACGATCTTCAAATATTTATAATTGGTGAACAGAACTTCCCCCTCTACCTTCTCTTTATTCATTTTTTATGTGAGGGGGTTGCATTCGGCCCTCAGATGACAGCAAAAAAAGTAAAAAAGCAACTCGGGACATGGTAGGTTCAGCTTCCCTCTGAACTGATCCAAGTCTGACAACAATGTGAGTATGGCGGAACAAGACTTCTTCCCCTCACTATGAGTCAAGAAGAAAAAGAAATAAAAGCTTAGAGGAATGAACTACATCATTAATAACTACTGAGTTAATAAGTACTACTTAATAAGTACTACTGAAAGTACCTAAGCACCATAACAGCCAGAAAAAGATAGCCCACGAGACCTGAATCCACATCCCCAATACTGGTCATTACACAAAGTCCCTCTCCAGGAGATGCACAGCTGTCTTCCCAGTTGGCTTTGTTCTCTGCTTAGCCCTGCAGTGTTCTGCCTTCATGACACGACAATGCACTATGTGAAATCGCTGTTCCAGCAAAACTGAGCTTTGTGTATGACCTAAGCACCTAAGGCGAGCTGTTGGGCTGTCTAAAGCCTGCATGCCTGAGCCCTTCCTTCATGTCCTCGGATCTCTCCTCAGGCATGAACCAGAACTCAGTGTTTTTGGCAGCATAAGCTGCATGAGGAGTTTGCTGTTGCAGGCATAAAACATGAGCAAAACAGCTCGGGGCTCTCGTCTTCACAAGGTGATGTTCAGAACAGCTGATATAGAGAGAGTTGTGATTTACTTTGGATTTATAGGGATGGAAAGGACCTGTGCTTTTCCCACCCTGGGTAGACTGTTCTCTTGAGGTGATGCTACCAAGTTAACCTCCTACTTCTTAAAAAAATCATTTCCCACCACGATTCCCCATTTCCCATACACAGTTTTCATCTGGCGGCAAGAAACCATAAAAAGAGCAATTTCTTTGGAGAGTTCATTTGAGAAAATATTGTGGGACAGAACTTTCTCCTTTGTTACACTGTAGAAAGAGTAAGGCTGAGCTGGAGCAGTTCAGAGGAGAATCGGTCTCTGGTCTTTATACATTGGATGTTGAAAAGTTTGCTCCAGTCTGAGAGTTCTTTAAAAACACAGGCTGTATATCCGAAGTGAGCCCACCAGAAAAGAAAAATAATAAAGAAAGTAACTTTGAAAGACTGGGCAGAGGTCTGGAGGAGCCACAGTTTTCCTTCCCTGCAGTAAAGCATGGCTAAAACAACACAAACTCCTATGGCTTACTAATTTTTCAACCCAATATTTTCATATAATTTGTGTGCTTTATAAGCCTTGGAAAACCCACAAGAGGCCACACATTTCTGATGTAATCGTCTTTGAATTCAACAAAGACCATTACCATGTCAATGAGGGGGATGGTTTCAAAGAGCAGAGGGTGGTTTGCAGAGCACCCAGAGGGGATTTTCACTGCAGCTACTGAAATAATAAACTCCTCTTCCCCCCTCCCTTGTCCCCTTCCAAATTTTGGCTCCAGCTGGAGACATTTCAATAGTTTAGTTCTAATCACAGATAATTCTTTTTTTATTGTGTCATTTTGGATGCTGTTATTATACATAACAAATGTTGCTATGTTACTAGACCGTGAAGCCTAAGCTTTAGCTTAGGTCAGTTTGAGAGCAAACTCTTTGCATTTTGGCCCTTAAAGACATTGCATGTTTGGGGTGGAGGTTGCCTTTGTTTTGAGGGGCTACTTCACAGAAATGGCATTTCTCGTTCTGAGTTTATCCCAGTTTTCATGCTGTCTGTGAGCCGTGCTGAAAAAAAATTGCAAGCTTTAATTAAAAGAGGTTAATCACTTCTGCTTCAAACTGTCAAACACTTCTGCATGGGCATATTTTTATGCATGTGAAGTTCCACTGGCTTACACTGAGCTATTCATGATGCAAAATATTTTATAGGCGTTCAGTCTTTGCAAGTTTGGGACCTCACGTGTGGCCTTCTAGGAAGCTGAAGTAAGGAAAGACTGCAGGTAGGAACACCACGATCAGACGAAGCGTATCACAAACTACTGCAATGGTAGGAAAAAAAAAAAAAAGAGAAACAGAAGGAAAAACATTTTGCTGCAAATTATCCCCTTAAGTACAGCCCCTTGCAAAATGATATATTCAAGGAGTGTTTATAGCAGTGCAAAAGTTGCAGGTTGATAATATTAGCTCAAGTTGAAAGAGTTAGAGTTGGATCTCTAGCTTATCAAAAAGCAGTCTAAGAACGAGCACCCAGGATACCCTGGCACGATGATATATTCCCTCATGGAGAAAACAATCTCTTTAAGTACTCTCCCTGTTGCTCACACAACATTGCTCACTCTTCTTTGTCTGCTGGCCCATGAAGTGACCATGGTGATTAGAGCCTGAAACTTTTTGTGAATGACCTCACCCTGTTCCCTCGGAAAGCGCTCCCTGAAGCAACAAACTCAGGGAAGTTCCAGATCACATGGAGTTTCCAAACAGATGTCAAAATGCCTCAGAGAGAGGGGATAAATAACCATCAGCAGTCTTATCTCTCCCCATTGACTGTGGAAGGAGCCTAGTCACCCAACGTAGTCTAGATGGTGAGGGCAGGGTTCAGTTGCCAGGAGAGAGATATCTCTTGCTCTTTGGAAGCCCTGTGGTAACCCAGATGTGTGTGTGGAACGGCAGAAATTATTTAGGTGGTCATACGACCCCTATAATTTCGTAGGAGACTCCAGACCCTTCCAAAGTGGCTGGAGAGCACAAGAGTCCAGCAATGAAATCCTATCCCATCTTACAGATGGCTGAGCAGAATTACCTGGGCCAGGACCAACAGTCACAGAGCAACAAAACTTTTGGGGTGCTGTAGGGGAGGGAAGAGCATTTCCCTCCCATTTTAAGAAGACGCCACTTGTAGGGTTGAAAAAATTGCAGCTCGCCAGAGCATAACCATTATGGGTTTATTACAACTGAGTTTTATAACACGCATTCTAATAAGTCCTTAAAGAATGTGGCTGTATGCAGTAATCATTTCATAAATATTAATACAGCATTTAGAAATGAGGCCTTAATTTAAAGTGTTGACTTTTATTAGCAAGTGCACAGTTTAATTACTGCAGTAAAAATATAGATTAGTTAAGCTTTGCTGCTGTTCTATTACCTGGGAACCAGCACCAGCCTAGCTTTAATAAGAAGCTTCTGAGGAGGTGAAAGAAATTCCTCTGGCTAGAGAGACTGAGGGGGGAAGGTTTGCCGCTGGAAACTGACTGTATTCTTTAACAAGGCTAGACTGTGGAATGACTTCTTCTTGCTGTCTGCATTTTTGTGTGCGTGTGTGTTAATTCACACACGTCTCCGGTTATTTCCATTAGGGATTGACAGGCTGATTCTGAACAAACAAACAAAAATATCACACTAAGACCTACCACCAGCATTAAATCTGAACCCAAAAAGGTTTGATTTCGTTTTCGGTTTTGCCTTAAAATCAAATTCTGAAACGATATTTACTCATTTTTCCACAAAATGGTTGTTTTCATTTGCTTCTGCGTTCTTGGGTTGGAAGCTCCTTTTTCTTATCTTCTATCATTTTTTTGCTCAGCAGATATGGTGATGGGGAGGAGGCAGGACATCAAGTTTCCATCCTGAACTGCACAAGCGATGTGCTTGGTTGGAAGGAACAGGTCAACCTTTGTATATCAGCTTCCCAGTGCATTAGATAAAAATAACAATCCTGGAGTAATTTATCCTGGTATTGTTGTTTGGAAGAGACAACGGAGGCTCAGCAGTAGCTACATTTTGAGTCGGTATATTTGATGACCTGATTTAACTACTCCCTACCTTGGAGCTTGGGAAGGTACCCTATTGCCTAAAATCCCAAGTATCTACAAGCACCAACTTTCCTCTAAAACCAGATACTGCTCAGAGGCACCAGACTGTGCAGACATTTATGAGACATCACCTTTTCAGAAAGTTGAAGCGGATAGGAAGGGAAAAAGGAGGAGAGACTATATCCCTAATTTGCAGGAGCAGATTCCAAGAGCAGCCGGCTCAGTGAATTGTCTGAGATCATTCAAGAGGTCTGTGGCTATGCCAAAAGCTGAACTCATGTCCGTTTGGTCCCTGTCTAGTAAGATAACACAAGTTGTTCAGTGAAAAAGTCCAATGGGTGAAGACAGCTATGTAACAGCAAAGCGTTTGTAGTTCCTCCTGTTTCTTGCAACCCCTTTAGTCTTCTGATTTATTATGATTCTTGTTTTGCAGACCCAATGTCTTCTTGCCAATACAGATTTAAACATTTGGAGCCACGTGTAAGCCACACCCTATCTCTGAAACGCTTGTGATCACAAAGCCTAAGCTGGCTTCTTACGTGCGTGTGAGTGTGCGTGTGCTTTTGGCAAGCAGAGGGCTGGGAAGACAACCACCACCTACAGCTGGACTGGAGAGAATTCCCAAACTTGATTTCTGGAAGCAAGGGCAAAAACTCCTTTGAATCACAAATGTGGCAAAAAACATAGCAAACCAGAAGCTAGTAGAGGAGAGAAATTAGGACTGAAGGTAACAGGAAAAGTGGAATTCCAAAGGGGGATGTGGCTGGTGGAGGATGAAGAAAGAAGGGAGATGATCTGAGCTGTTTCTTTTGCATCATTCTCCTACTAAAGGAACAATTCACTTTTCCTGTGCTCTACAAAGCCTTCTGTACGAGGACCAGCACCCAGTTACTGCCGGTGTCTCTGTGGCTGCATCGATGTCCTCTGGTAGTGCACTGGTTTAGGACTGAGTAAGTGGTCCAGAGATGACTTGCAGGATGTGTCTGCTGACCTCCAGTCCTTTTGAAGCTTTCCTTATGCACATGTCAAAATGTTTACTTCAACAAACTGTTAAGGGCGCACCCCTGGGAGTCCAACAAGAGCCGCACGGCTTGGCAGAAATGAGAAGGAACAGGTAGAACCTTGTGCTATCGTGGAATGTCACAGTTTGGTTTCTTCTGGTGGGAAATTATAAAGGGAAAAGGAATACAAGTAAAAATACCAAGAGATTGGTGCTGGATCCAGGGAAAATACTAAACATTCATGTTAGACTCCCCTGTCTGGATGTGAATGGGGAATCCGAGTGCTATAACCTATCCAGCTCTTTTGCACCTTACTCGGCCAAGATGAGCAGCATTCCCAGCTGCAATACGGGGATCATTGTGGTATGTTGCCATGGTTGATTTCACAATTAAAACCAAATACAACTTATGCTGCAGCTGATGTTATAAAAATAAATGGAGCTACTTTGCATAACAGCATAATTAGAGCCTAATTGCCAGCTGGTCTGTTAAACCATAAATGAAAACAAACAGGGCCATAAATTAAATTATTAGAATGATATTATGGCTTGGGGAGATATTATACCGTGAAAGCTTATTTTAAGTATCACGTTGGAAAAAAGAGAAAACCCAGTCAGAGCAGAAGCTAAGCAGACCCTTTCTCCAATCATCTTCCACATAACCCTGGGGATGATACAAACAATTCACCCCTATCTTTTTTTCCACTTGAGATCATCAGTGCTACACAAAAGACAGACACTAGTTTTCTGTGTAAAGATGCAGCAAATGAAGTCACATGGAAAGACTCAGATACAGAAAAGCACGATATATATATTTACATCCTTATTTATTTCTCAGAAAAGGACTTGGGGTTGAGGGCACTGGACTCAGAGTTTTCCTGGAGAGTTGACCTTACGCTAAGACATGATCCATCATTAGTGCTGATCCAAATTTTTTGGCAGTCATGTTTCTGCCTTACTATCTTCTGCTGTAATAGTTTGCTTTAGGGTGAACAGCTGGACTTACAGAGACAGTCAGAGCGTACGCGTAAGCATGGTGCTGGCAAAACAATGAATGATGCTAGGAGTTATCTCTAATCGAACCTTGTCTACAAGTTACTTGCCTGCATGCACAGATATGGGTCTCACCAGAGACCTATTACAGTGAGAACTTAGTCTTTGTGTAATTCAACTTCCGTAAATACATCTTAAAGCTCAATACAGACCAAACTTTCCCTTTCGACCTGGTTCTTTCCTTCTTATTTTACCTTCAGGATGAGTATTCCTGAGTGTTTCTATTAGAAGCAATCAAGCTAATAAAGAAGAAAAGCCTGACCTGTCAGGCAGCTGTTAAAAATGAAGTTACTTGTGGCAATAACAAACTCAGGACCAGACCTGTTGAAAACAAAGCATAAAACATCTGTTGAAATGTGTCAGTAGAGATAAAAGTCCATAGGCCACAGGTGTGCCCGCAGATGTCCTGCATACATCTCTCTGCCGATGGATTTTTACTTGCAAATACTGTGATAAGGACAGGGAAAAACCAACCCAATGGAAAGCCAGCGGGTTAGAAATACTCAGCAGGGTGAGTTAATTCTTTAACAAACTCATCCTTCCCATGGCTCTACATTGGTTTTGACAGGATAGCTTACCCTCATTTCACTATGTAATTCAACTAAGTAACCCAAACTGAACCAAGCAACAAACCAAGGGTCCTTAGGATCCTCAAGAGAGTTGGTAAACCTGAGGTAATGGCAGTTGTTGAACTGGAAAGGATTTTCCAGCTCAAGAACTGAGGATAGTATTACAATGTGGCTGGCAGGGTATTGTTCTGCCAGGACACATGTCACGAATAGATGGCTGAAGCGCCTATTAAACACGTGTGTTGCATTAGCAGTAATAATCGAACTTCCCTTGATGACATTAGACACAGGGGCAGGTTTAGGATCTGGCTTTGCCATTTCCTGCAGTCTCTTCAACAATTAGGGTTGCGATTGGATGGGGAAACAGATTCCAGCTAAAGAGATTCAGAGCAAAATGGAAAAGAAACCACAGATATTGGAGGCTGCTCTGAGGGCATCAATGAGCAGCAAGATGTCTTTTATTTCCTGGTCACTGAATTTGCTAAGCCTGTTCACTCTCATGGTGTTTTGCGTTTTTGCAGTGGCTTTCACTGGAAGGTCTCCAATCCCTTTTGAACAGTTGGTCGAATACTGTGCTAGTGACAGTAGTTTGGCCTTTGGTTGAATGTGGACCACTGGGTTTTTGACCCACTATGACTCTTGTAAAGCGTATCTAGGGAGCTCGTTGTCAGTGAAGGTGAAGTACCACCGAGACGGAGCACGATGGCTGTTCAGCAGGGCACAGTCACATTAAATAATGTTTTGGAAGGAGACACGGGTAATAACAGATTTAGCTCATAATGTCAGGGAGAGTTTTAGGTAATTCAGTCAACGTTGGCATTTAGCCAGACTAGCTCTTCGGCAGGACCATTAGCACAGACGTGCGGGTCTCCTGTTTCACATGTACCTCCAGCAACACGATGCCCTAATCCCCAGCCTGGGTGTTAACTCAGAGAACTACCTGGCAAATCACCCTCCTCTTGTGCCCCCACACATTCTGCTGAGAGCGCTTCCCCATGACATTGCTCCCTTCTCCTCCCTTGGTTGGGCACAAGGCTGGAGATAAAATAAAAATCTTCTCTAAACACAGAAGTAGGCTTCCTCTAACACCCTGAGCTTTTTTTTTTTTTTTTTTTTTTNTCCCCACTCCAGAAATTTCCATGAGTCTCAGTGATTCCTGATTTTGGCTCCACCGAGGAGCGGGAATGTGAGACCGCGATCACTGCCATTGTGGAAATGATAGCAGGCAAAAACCTGCTGGCTTTCGGAGCAGATTGTGACTGCAGTAACTACGCTGCGCTAACAGAACCCACTTTGTCAGGCAGCCACAGGGTTGGCAGCCTCTTCCCCCTCTTTGTCCTGTGCCAAGCCAAGGGGCAGCCCGCAGAGATAGGCCATTTGATTTACTTCACAGTTATTTCTTGCAGGATGAAGGAAAACTAGAGAAAGGAAATTAAAAGCAGACTTGGATCACTGAGTCAGCACAGACACACATGCTTGCTGCCTGCTGGGTCATTGGTTGGCACTGGCAGAGCTCCACTGGGTGGAAGTTTATAGACTGCATTATAAAGCCTTTTGCCTGGAGTGGTTATCATGAGAAACGCAGGAGCAAATGAATCCAGGCAGGATGGGAAGAATGCTGTGAGGATTAAGGAGCCCTTTGCATCACCTTTTAAATACTGCTTGTAATTTATAACAAAGGAAAATATCCAGGGCCAAAACCTGGTGTAAATCAGCACAACTTCCCTAGCCTTTCCTACTATCTGCACATGTTAAACAAGCATCTCCACTCACTCAGGCTGTTATTTTACGCACCAGCATCTTGTCAGCCTTGCGTTTCACATCCCCTCTGCTGAGAGGAGGATTGGCTCCCTGAAGCCATGGGAGGGTGTCTTTCCTTGCTGAAAGAACGACAGCTCTGCGGACGACAGATTCCACATGCAAGCTGCTGTCTAGTGTCCAGTGTGCGGAGCCAGCTGAGCATCTTCCAGGGCAGCAAGGCTTAAGGACTGGGTTTTAAAGAACATTTTGTATGAGCAGAGTAGCAGGAGGAGGGAGGTGGTGGTAGCTTATGTAATATATACCAAATGTACGTCTGACATACCAATATCACCACTCCACATCCTTTCCCTGCTGTCCCGCTCTGTTTCTTTTTCTTTTTTTCCTTTAAGCAACAGATCTTCCTGGAATCAGTTAAACCGATTATTAAACAACTGGTACACACTGTGTTTTCTCTCTACTTAGAGCTATATACATCTGCCTGGAGATGATCTAATCTCCTTGTTTTCAGGACTTTCAGGGAACAAATTTTCCTGTGGATCAATACTATTCATACGTGTGTTTCTGAGACCTATTTCACCCAGACCAGGAAGCATTTGCATGTTTGTACTAGGCATTTTCTTAAGAGACATATTACCATTCACGTTTGTTTTCTGTTCTCTTTGGCTGCCTCTCACTGCCTTCCTCCAGAGCTGCGCGCCAGCGCTTCTGGCAGAAGGAGTTAACTAATGACTTTAGAAGGTCCTATTTCATGTAAAGTTTATCTCCTCCTGACTGACAGCTAAGTGGACCCTTTCCAAAAGCTTCAGGTTAGTTTCACTGGTTCCTGATGTCCTCTTATGTCAGACACAAGATTTAGTCTCCTGCCAATACTCAGAAGGTCGGAATCACAGAATGTGCCTGTCATGCTTTGCCACTCCAACAGCTTTGATGGGTACATGAGGTTTAAATGGGCACTTTCTTCCTTGGGAAAAAGGGATTTTATTTTAACCTTTTTGCTCCTTACAAAAGTGGCATCTGTGGAAAGGGAGAACGAGAAATAAAAAGCGAAAGAAAGGCGTGGAAAATTTAAGCAAAATCAAAGGTAAAGAAAATGAATAAAGGATTAATAAATATCAATAAAAAGTGGGAAGATCTTGAAATATCCCATAGAAGGACTACAGATGTCGAAATCTGCTGAGAAGCAATTTAAAATTGTGACCATCCCCTGAAGAAAAGCCAAGCCCTCAGCTCAGCGAGCCGCAGATGAGGTTAGAGGACAGAGGAGAATATACAGAGCGGAGGTGACCTGGATCTGCGTGATAAGAAACATTTGTGCCTGTGGAGATCCTCCTGCTGATCTCAGCTGCCAGGCTTGGGTCTGATCATCTTATAGTGCTCAGGTAGGAGAGGGGACTTGAACAAGTCCCAGAAGAGTGAAGTTTGCGCCATGTCAGTGCATGGGGCTGCTCCCAGAACGGAAGAATAACCGAAGAATAAGAAGTGGAAATCCTGTTGTCACTCAGCCACCGAGTTTCACAGATGAACAACTACAAAAACAGAGAATAACCTGAAGACACAGAG